>CM040245.1:169480821-169610204 GCA_022545495.1 Chrysanthemum lavandulifolium | reverse complement strand
GATGATGGTGCTACGCTTTTTCTTGAAGAAGGGATAAAAGGTGTACTTCATAAATTGGATGTGTGTTTGGATTTTCGTCATGGCAGTTTGGCAATTACAAGGTTTTACGGAGTTATGTGCTTTTAACCATGGTCGGGATGAAACCATTATCAAAGTTCATTTAAATGTCAAAGAAGGCTAGATTTAAACAAGTTCAGAAGATGTGACAATGGCGTTAATTCAGTATTATTTATTTGAGGTTGAAGTGAATTATCACGGGCGAGTGTACTTAGTATCTGAAGGTATCGGGGATGGATGGATGAAGATACTTCAAGATCCTTGCTCAAGCTTATTATCAAAAACGAAGACTTGGAAATCTAGTTATTGTTGGGTGTCTTTTACCTTTTCTTTTACCACTTGGGGGAATTGGGCTCATACCACTACAAAATAACTATCACTTTAAGGAGTTACGTTGTAGTGCTCAGTCTCACATTCAATTGTGGATTTTCAAGAGGTAATGTACGTCTTATACTTGATGGTTGGTTGGTTGAAGAGTATAGAGTACATAGAGAGTACTTAGAGATGCTAATGGAAATCGGCACCGCTCTTTGTTATATATGTGCAAGTTTAAGTCACGAGTTCGGGGTAGTTTACTTCAGGGTCAAATTCATCATATTGGGATTTCTCCATCAGTTGTCACGACAAAGATCCTACAGAATGATAATGGGATTGATTACAATTTTTGCCAAGAGAGCTGAAAAGAGAGAGATTATGACGTATGAACACATCATTTCATGCCTCGTACTCTAAAGAAAAGAAAAGTGTACGCTTCAAGTGCGCTTTATCTTCAAAAGAAGAGAAATCTTCTTATGACGTATGAACACAACAGTTCATGCCTCGTACTCTAAAGAAACAAAAAGTGTACGTGTTAGTGCGCTTTATCTTCAGAAGAAAAGAAATCTTCTCATTATATGACCATTCTCATCAACATGCTTCATACTTTTTCCATGCGCTTTAGTCATCAAGTGAACCGAGCTACCACTGATTGTTTCCTCATTCCACTTGCTCGATTATAATGAAGATGGCGACATCATGTGCTTATTTTGCGGGAGAGAAGTGTGAATAGAACATTCAGATGATTTTCACTTATTTAATCAAGAATGGCAACTCCGTATGCAATTCTTGAGGGGGAGAAGAAGTGTGAATTTTTTGCATGATTGATTAATATTTGAGAATATATGGTCAAACGGCTCCTAACTCATGTAAGAACCGAGCTTCTTCTTATCGGGTCATCTTCACATGGAGTTGTTCTTCTAAGAGCCGTTGGTTGACATCTTCACTCGGATTGATGAGTTTATCGACTAAGTGCTTCCGGTTAATGCTTCACGTATACATCAACATTATGATTCGAACAATCTCTCTGTTCTTGTTTGATGTGATTGGTAGTTTGGTGTTACCATCTCGTGTGTTATTGCGGCCCGATTGTCGATTTCCTTGATGAACATCTTTCGTTCTTGTTTGATTGGGAAGGATTTTAGTTAAGGGATTTGCAAGATGTAAGTTAATGGGATGCTTTTGGTGAGATGCTTTTGGTGTGAGTTGAAGATGTTAACTATCTATTCCCAACCGAACAATCTTGAAGAAGGTCGAGTCTGATCGGTTCTACATTCTCTGCTACATGTTAGAAGACTAAAAGACGAGTTGCATTTGATTATCAAAAGACTTCTTCTTAATTCGGGCATTTATCAAACAGATTGTCGGTTTAGGGGAGAGCACTAATTGGGGGAGAGTGTAATGTCATATTTAATCTCCAATTAGACTTGCTCACATTCTGCAGCGAGTTGATTCTCACAGATACATCTGAGCTAAATGATGTTCTTCTCAAATGATTTCTAGTACATGGGCTTACAAAGTGTTGCTGATTATGAAGTATCAAAACCAGCAAGGGGGAAGGAGACCCGTAACTAAACGCGAGTAATATTGATGAGCTTAATACTTCTAAGTGATTGAAGATATCCGGGAAGACTATTGTCATTACCGCAGAGAAACTCAAGGTTTGACTCATGGCGTTTAGTGTTTATTCCAACTATGTGGGGGAAGAGATGTTAGAGAAAGTTTCTGAAGATATAAGAGGTACACTGGTGTGTGATGATCTCGATGTTATCGCAATCATCAGGGGAGAGAGAATTGTGTACATTGGGGATGCTCATTTGTTTTACTTGAGGGCTTAATCTGTGATTCGTAGATATAATCACTTATTCGGTGTTGACATCCCAGAGATTGTCACCCGCAGAGATAATCGATGATTCGACCCGCTTCTTCAATGTTATCGGTTGTTCACTCTTTGGGTAATGTTTGTACTTGGTCCTTGAGCTTCATACACGATCATCGGGGAAGAAAGCCATTGTTTACCACAAACATTGGGAGGTGTTTTCCTTAGGGCATGATGTGTATTCGGAGAGTTCTTGGATATTGGTGTACTTGGGTTCTTGAGCTTCATACACATTCATCGAGGATGAAATATGTGAACATTGGGAGTTGTTCTTCATTACCCTCATGATGTGTATTCGGAGAGTTCTTGAGCATTATACAAAGAGACCGATCGCATCAATTCAACTACTTGGGGAATTGTTCTCTTGACACCTTTTGGAATGGATCGCTTCAGACGTCGGTTGAAAAGGAAATTTGAGAAGATTGTTTTATGTGGGATGAAACTTTCTTTGTTCTTCTATTGGATGATATAACCCGAATGGAGATCCTCAATTATCGTTATTAAATTGAGCAATGGATTTATGATAATGGTGTGCTTCCTTGTGCACTGGCTAAAGCAAGCTTGAAATAGAGCTTCAAATCTGCTCAACATAAGGATTTTCGGTTTGGGGGAAGTCGCCAAAGTCTCTCTTTCTCAAAGGCTCATGTTCAATCTTCATTCGGAGCCTCGGAAGCTTTGGTGGTGAATGTTTAAGAGATGATGACTTCTATCTTCTACGACGGGTCGCTCGATATCCTTATCTCGGTACTCGTATCATCATCTTCTTTAACTATATCATCTACTCTATCTTTGTATATATTTATCGAAAACAAAATACAAAATATAAAACCAACAAAAGAAGATAGAAAATATAAAACCAACAAAACAAAATAGAAAATTATAAAATCTTCAAAACCCATAAAAATCAGAAAATTTAAAAAAAATACCAAAAATATTGTTTTTCAAAGACATGTCTTCTGGTATCGATAACATCTGCGGTCTTAGAAATGTCATTCAATAATGGCACGGGACCATAGATGAAGTTCGAGCAGGAGGTGTAAATATTCTTTTTCTAAACATGTCTCAAAAATGGCTTACAGTTATTTCAGACTATAACCCGCGCTTCAAACAATGGCTTGCTATTATTTCAGATAGCAACCCGCTCTTTTAAAGAAAGGAAAGTGCTACGCTAAACCATTTTTCAAATATTTCATGCACTTATCCTAAAAACAAATTTGAGGAAAGTATGTCGAAGGACTGCTGTTCCTACACAAATGTTTTTCCGTCTAAAATTCTTCAGAAAAATATTTGTTGTTTTCTAAAATGGTGGTAAATGAGTTGCTTGAAAATATATCAGAATCAAGTTTTCATAAAATTGCAAAAACTCAATCAATAATTTCAGCGCTTTTAAAACTTTTTAGACAATGAGTCGTTGATTGAGGGGATAATGTTATTCAAATTTACATCATCTAACGGACTTTCTTAATTATCCTACGTGCTTAATTATAATATATAATTGCCTATGTTGAAGGACTAGGTTTCTAGGATGTGATTGTTAGGTTTAGATGATTATAGTTTGATGAACACATTATTTCCATACCTTATTTGAACCGATTGATATGTTGAATTGACTTGAATTAGTCGATTCTTTGTTTGGGTGATGTCGACCACCATATATACGTATGTGTGTTCACTAACGATGCGGTATATTGGTATATAAGAATGTTCCCAATCCGGATCCCACAATTGAAGATGATTGGATGCCGCAAGGAAAGGGTAACTATATCTTGGGTTGACAAATGAAGAAACGGAGCTTATTTGGACTTCTATGGAGAGTTGGAATAAATGCAACGTAAGAGGTCTCACTGCATCTGCAGATGGTTTTCTTCTAAGTGATTGAAGAAACAGAGCTTAATTTAACCTAAGTTGGCATTCAAAATGCAACGTAAGAAGAAGTCTCACCGCATCGGAAGATGGTTTTCTTCCAAGCCCCACATGACAACATCAATGTATGTACTCAACCACCCAACGTATCTTTGTGCGGGGATAATTGTGATTATACCATTTTCTTTAAACAATTTTTAACTAATATTGTTTTGAAAAATGGAAAAATATCATTTTGAAAATAAATTGGACTTAATTTTGAAAATCACCGGACTTCATTTTTATCAAAACCTAAGTCACTCAATCAACGACTACGGTCATCGATTGAGGGGGGAGTGATTTAAAATAAAATATTTTCAAACAATATTTCATCAGAAGTCCGTTTGTACGCTAAAATGTGGTGATCTAAAGATTTAATGTTATGTCATGGTATGATTTTTTTTCTTTAGAATCAAGGTCTTTCAAAATGAAATTTTTTCTGTTCTTGTTTGATTGTGAAATTGTTTTACTTAAAAGATCTCTTAAAAAACTATCATACCTGACACTAACAATCTTTAATGTCTTAAAATGGTCCTTATCTGTCATCTTTCAAAATTGAATCTTGCCATGTCTTTCCCCAAATTTTTCTAAATGATTTAAATCAGTTGGGATCACAAATCTCAAATGGTTTGATATTTCTGATCGGAGTAGAGATCGTGATTTAAATCTCAAATCTGTTTTAAATGGAATTGGTTTTAGTCCTTTAAAGGCACTCCTGCCTCCATGTGCCAAACGATTTCAATATACATAATGCACATGTTGAGGAGGAGGATTTATCCAAAAAACCATATGAGTATTTAAACAAGGCCACATTTTCTCCCATGTTTTCTAAACCTAAATAAATCACTTGGGATCCAAAATTTCAAAGGGTTTGATATTTTTGATCGGGGGAGAATTTGTGATTTAATAATGAAATTTGATAAAAGGTGATCGTTTTGATTTAATTGTGCACGCTGCTCTCTCATATGTGCTAAACGCTTTCAAATCTTGAAGCACATATTGAGGGGGAGCAAATAAACTATCAAGGTACAAAAGCTTGTTAAAGTGATTTATAAAGTACCTTGATTGAGTTTTCAAATGGTTTCTTAATGGCTCTTGTGATTGTGGATGTGCTTCAAATTAACTCTTGCCTCTATGTGATAAAATGTTTTCAAACATCCTATGCACATATTGAGGGGGGGAATTTACCAAAGAAAATCAAATGGCTTTTTCTATGAAAATTGCGATCAAAGAAAATATTTCAAAGTCCTCTTGCCTCCATGCGCTAAACATTTTCTAAATCATATGCACATGTTGAGGGGGAGGTTTTCTAAATGATCAAAACTATTGATGAGTGTCTAAATACTCATCATTTTTGTGCCAATTAAAGCGCAAAAACATCCGAAAACACTCGAAATACATCAAATGATAAAATATCACAAATAAGTGTTTTATGTGTTTTAAATGCAAAAATATCAAAATCGGTGAAAACGTATCAAGTTTGCATAATTGGCGGTTTAGTCCCCAAGTTTCAAAAGTTGTCAAAAGCAGGTCCTGGTAAAACAAAATAAAGAAAAATGTTATTCAAGGTCCACGAAATATTCTAAGTTGTCAAAATGGTCCTTGAATAAATCTTTTGTCAAATGGCGAAGAGGCCCTCAAGTTTTGAAATTGTCACAAATAGTCCTTGGAAAATTGAAATGTCAAAGCGGTCCTTTTACTATTAAAGTTTGTCGGTTTTAGTCCTTGTGTGAACTTTGATAAATTGGCGAAATGGTCCTTCAAGATTTGAAATTGCAAACAAGTCCTTGTCATTATAATCAAGCCTTGTCAAAACATTATGACCCCGCCACTTATACCCTTTTGACCCCTGTCATTACCCTTTTGAACCCACAGTCAACCAAAGTCAAGCGATACACCTTTCCCTCCCCACCTGTCCACTGTTTATCTTCCCCACTTGATCAGGCCCTTTCCCATCACCTCAGCCTTATCCCTCCCCCTCATCATCACCTCTACCCACCTTTCCCACCACAATAAATGCCACCCCCCCCCCTAGTTGCTAAATCAGAGCCTACAGGTCAAACCAGGTTTTCCCGCCAAAAAAAATGGACGGCTTAGATCACTCAAAACTCATCCATTGGCCAAGATTTTTAGTGGGATTTGCTCAGAAGGACACGTGGAAGCTTTTTGGTGCATAAAAGAGGAAGAGAGGCAAGAGAATAGAGTAGTTAGTTAGTTTTTAGTTTCAATGTATGTCGTTTTCAATTTCAATGTCTTAGTTTAATCTAAAAGCTTTAATTTTCTGTTTCCATGTACTCAACTTAAGTTAATTCATCAATATAATCCATATTCAAGTATCAATTCAAGTTTTTATTCACTATTCATATTTTATGCTTCTTGTTGCAAATTTCCATTTCAAACTCTCATACCCAAGCTTCAAATAGCTTATTTCTCGGTTTAAACAAGCTTACATAAGCTCATTATAGCTTTTGTAAGCTCGCATTTAAGTTTCAAGCAAAGTTGGATTTTGGTCAAAGAAAGTCAAACTGGGGCCAAAATGGAAATGGAATTGGATCCGGGTTGAAGCGATCTGGAATTGGGTTGATTCGAGTTATTGGGTTGGTAGAAATAGGCTAGTGGTTCATTGGTTCCATGATTTCAAGCCATTGTGGCTAAGGACCAAAAGTAAGTCAATTTTTCAAGTCTCATTGCAAAAATCTGTATTTGTGGTTAATATTGGTTCTTACCTATTCATTTAGTGTTAATTAGGGTAATTAGAGTAAGTATGATAAGTAAAACAAGTTGGTTCAGTGTTTAGCTTAGTTAATCTTTCAAATCAGTCATAAAAAGGGTGTTTGGATTAGTTAGTTAAACTGTAATAGAGGTTTGTTCAGTAGTTAGAACCTATTGGTTTATGCTTGTGTAGATCCATTATACTCATATCTCGTCATAAAAGTGTGCTGCAAACTCTCAAAGTCAAACATCATCCTTAAATTGTCTTAAGTACTTAACTGTTGAGATTTTAGAAAATCAAAATCTTGTTTTGTGTTTAAATTTCATAGATATAGTTTGCGAAGCTCCATTTCATCATAATACATCAAGTTCATTCCACAAATTGGATTCAAAGTTCAAATTGGTCAACTTTTCAAAGCGCTTTAAAAAGTCGAAAGTGAAAAAGCCATTTTGAGCCAAACCGAGTTGATTTTGATTGCTTCATTTCTGGGTCTTATCAAGTGAAACTTGGGGTTTTAAAACTTCATTGGTCTATTTTCTTATTGTCATTTTATAGAATTTTGTCATTTTTATAAGTTCCAAAATGCTTGTCAATATGGGCTTAAGTACACACTTTTTTCGATTAACCGAGTGTGTGCAGTCATTCTGAGTCTTGCAACAAGCTCGATTGAGCTTGTCCAAGGCTCATATTTGGTTCACAAGCTCTTGGTCAGGTCTAGTGTAGGTTCCAATTTCTTGTTTTGATTTCCGACTTATTTAGTAGCTTATTACTAGGTTGCAAAGTCATAGCCTCAAACTGTTTTCATCACTTATTCTCAAATCATCAAATCATGGTAGTGAATAATTCAGAGGTATATCTTGTTGTAATTTGTTGTTTAGAGTACTTTTAGCATATTAGAGCTTCTGTGACAGTTTGGTGCTTATTTGGTAACATTGGCTTAAGCCAAGTGCTTATTATAAGCGAGTTTCTATTGCTGATCCATTTTCTTACACACAAGCCTTGATTTTATATTTTCTTAGATTCACATATTATTTTAGACTTTTTTGAATTTTTCACATTTTCTAGGTCGGTTTACTATTTTTCTTAATTTAAAGCAGTTTTAAGCATTTTAATTAGCTTTTAATACAATTAAATCGAAAAAGTTCAAAAAATAATTTTCATTTTCTTAGGTTAAGATAAATATAAAAAGTAAAAAATTAATTTTCAGATTTTTCATAGTTTAATTTGTAATTTTAGCAATTTAATTAGTTTTAAATAGTTTAAAATTCATAAAAATAGAAAATAATCGAAAAATATAAAAATAGTTTTGAAAATTCTCTTTAGTTATTTTAGATTTTCCAAGTCATAATTTCATTTTTCTAGCTTAATTTCATATTTTCTTGTATTTTAGGCTATTATTTAATAAATAAAAATAGTTTTTAATTAATAATAATTAATTAAATAGTTATAAAAATCATTTTCTTTTTCTAAAAATTTTCTTTTATCATTAGGATTGTAAAAATATCATTTTCATATTTTAGGATTAATATTGTTCCGAGTTTCACATTTTGTTTTATACGTCACGTAGTTTTTAATTTAAGTTTTATAAAGAAAAATCAAAACATCGGTTTAAAAATAGTGATAAAGTTTATTTAATATAGTTTATCTTTTAACTTTCTTTAATTTGCATTTAAGCCCTGTAATTTATAAAACTTTTCTTTAGGTATAAATAACTCAAAACCTTACTTGATCATCCTTAGTGATTATTCGACATCTCGATTGTGTTAAACACCATTCATCCTCCGTGGGACTTAACGACCGAGGAATCCACTATATTCCTCCGATCTAAATTGCATTGGTGTCCGAAATGTTTTAAGTTTCTTCACGGTTAGCCATTCACAAGTGGCTAGCTTGTGTGAGATAACAGCGGTTTAGCCATTCACGGTTGAAGTAAGGTACAAAATGCTTTGATCTCGTATCACAAGTACCTTGATTATTTTTCCAAATGATTTTTCAATTGGTTTCAAGGAAGAATGAACTGTACCAAAAGACCGACCATTTTACTTTATGTATGGAGTTATAAGGATGGTGAGGTTAGGTATTTGTTCCACGATCCGCCGAACCAGGAGGGATCTACCGAGGATAATCCACTAGATAGTGTAGAGTCCTTAGGTATGATGAAAAAGGAGAAAAGTGAGATATGGGAAGAGTGCGGACTAAGACAGAGCTAGTCTTGAAATAAACCCAACAAGGTTCTAGTAATGAAGTCTCGGTAAGCTTGAAGGGTTGAAGAATGAAAAGAACCGAATGTGAAAAAGGGTGAAAAGAAATAGCCTCCATCAATTCAACCTTAGGGTAGTAACGGGTTCAATACATATGCTACTAAGTGGTTACTAAGGTAACACCGGTATTGAAGACAAGAGGTCATGGACCCAATGGCGATCAGACTACAATTCCCAAGCCACTCAAGTTCCTCTTAAAAGGGCTTGTTTCATTCTCACGGGAACCGACATAATCTATCGACTTTCTCTTAGAGATTGTTGATATTGAAGAAGGAGACCCTCTCCTAGTCTCCAAGACGGGAACCAAATGAGCACTATTGAGTCTAGAGCCAAGAGATCATCCACAATATCTTGTTAGGACACTATATTAATGAAGACTTGTTGTTTCACACAATGTGGAAAGTAAGATTATATATTAAGAGTCCCACGCATTATCCTTGTGGTATTGCGGAACATCCGAGTGATATGTAAAGTATTCACAATGAAGATGGAAATCCTTCTAGAGCCAACATCAAACAAGCTCTTGGTGGGTGACATGTGAGATCTTCTCGTAAGATCAAACTTGTGACAACTGGATAGAAACGATGGGGAGATTCAATTTTGTATCAACCTTGGTCCAGGATTGGAATTGACGAATACTTTTGGAAAAACCGTTCGATGTGCAAACCTTCTTTTCTCTAGCACGTCGAATGTGTATTCATGTTTTCAAACACAAAAGTATCTCGATTGAAAAAAATACTTTTAGAAAACCGTTCGATGTGCGAATCTCTTCTTTTCGCTAGCACGTCGAATGTGTACTCATTCTCTAATACAAAAGTATTTTGATTGAAAATTGATCTTTCTCATAAAACCTTCGTCAGATTGCAAAATCTTTCTTCAAGCAATACGCGATTGTTTTCAAATCAATTTTCATCAATCGGTGAATCTCAATTATTGGTTCACTCACTCCGTATTGTCTTCTTTGAGATGTTTCGGTTTGAGAACAGCTAGAACATTGCGAAACCTGTCAAGGAGATTCTTAGGAATCCTACCGATCACAGCGAGACTTGTCTTGATCAATGGGGAACCGTGGGCGTGTACCTCAATTCAACGAAGTGATCAAAGACACTTTCGTGCGCTTTATTGCTAAATGTCGATGCGGTACACCCGACGATTGCGGTGATCGAATTGAGGAGTCAATCCAAAGCCGCATGTTCACAAAGCAACCACACTTAATTGAAGAAATCATGGTGGTGCATATCTACATAACACGGTTACGATATTTTTATACTATGCTTCGCTACTGTTCCGCAAATATCATGAACCAAGAAGGCTTCCGCTACTCTTATGGAAAGATGTCATGATTCAAAAGTGTGAGCATGTCGGTCCGAAAGTCACAACTTCACATGATGGCAACACAATAAAGGGTGATCTAGAGATTTCTCGCGTGGTGATGATCTCAATGAAAGCTCAAGATCATCAAAGATGTGGATCGTTCAAAGGCCTCCACTTAAAGTACTAAACTATGCGGACTTGGAAGAATCAACGCTTAAGCACAAAGATTGCGAATTGAAGAATTGAAGTCTACGAGCTCAAGAAGCGAAGTCAAAGATAGAATGCTAGGAAGCAAAATGTATTTCATGGGGTGACCTCCCTTAGGGGGAGATTGTTAGGAATTAGAAAATTCCATGTTAAAGTGTCGGTCACCCCAATTAAGATCTAGCATAAGTTAGCTCGTAGACGTGTCGTTATTTTCGTTGTTTAGTAGTTTATTAGTTATTTAGTAGCGTAGTTTAGTGTAGTATAACACCGTGGAGGAAGGACGGGTCTTTACCCTCTGTATACCTAATCCACATTCCGATAGGAGGTCGTTGAGTCTGTAACTATAAATACCCCTTCCATCCATGGAAGGGGTGGTGCTTCTCATTCAATCTAATATTCCCTTTGTGTAAACCTCTAGCAAGAACACCCTCTCTCTCTACTAACTCTCTAACTATGGCAAACATGTATTTTGATCATCCAAGACCACCCGAATCATCAACACAATAAATATTACGATCCTACAACTTTGACTCTTTTTGACACTTAACTACATAAATGAAAACAACCATTTAGACTGACTTAGACTCAAATTAACAACTTAAAAAGACCTTTTTGTAATTTTCTTAATTTAAGCTATGAAAACAGTTTTAGACTAAGAAATTTTGGAAATTATACCAAAGGCTATAATACTACTTGAATAAGCTTAAAACTACTTATAAACTATTTATTAAGCTAAAATTAAGCCAATTAACTTGGGCTCTTTAGACCAAAATAAGCTATGCAGCTTAATGGCTGATGTGCCAAACACCCCTTTAAGATCTGAAAATGCTTTTTAAAACTGTTTTATGAAATTAAGAGTTTTTATACTCTAAATGTATTTTTATGCTTATTTAAACTTATCAAAGCAGATTCAAACAAATAATAAGTAGAATTAAGCACTAAGTTAATTTGACATATTTTTGGTGTTTTTATGAGTTTTATGTGAAAAATAAAACAAGGGACAAATTAAAACTGAGATAAGAAAACCAAGGTAAATAATAAGCAGATCTAAACACAAATAAGGTAGATAATCAAGTGAATAAGCAATAAAATACAATAAGCAGTTTTAAAATAAGCTGAAAAGTAAACTTACATAAGCCCTAGCATAACAAGGGCTTATTATGCTCGAGGAGCTACTCAACAAGATCTAGCTTGTTTAAAACAAGCTAGTAATTACCATATAAGCCCTTCCCTTATTGGCTTATCTTCCTCAACAACTTATTTGACTTATTTTGACCTTTTTTTTTTACTTTCTGAGAATTTGAACAAAACAACTAAATAAGCTTACAAAAAGCTATTAGAGCTTATATAAGCTTATATTAAAGTGGATACAAGCTTAAAATAGCATATTTAAGCTTTATATAACCATTAATAACCATCATTAAAAACATGAAATGTAAATGAACAATGTATTTAAAAACAGACTTAAATTTTATAAATAAAACAACATATTACAAAGCTTAAAGAGTGAATTACAACTGAAATCTAAAAGACAATAAAAATAAGCTAAAACGACCCTAATTTTAACCCTAGACTTTCCCTGATTACAAGTGTGATGTGAGGGGTATTTATAGCCCTAAACTAGGGTTTGAGAAGCTTCATCAATGTCTCATCTCTGCCCTTGATCAACCCATCAATGATAAGCTCTAATTGCAGCCCTTGGATCAAGTGTACACACGTCTCAGCCAATAAAAAGGATCCAAACTACTGCGTAGCATTCTTTTGATGTCATCGCTCTGACAAGGTGTCAGGTTCTTCTAGAAACATGTTAAGTTGGGTAATTTGGTGGGATGTAGGGTAAAAGGGGGAAGGAGATGAACAGTGGTAAGTGGCGGGTAAATTATTTTATAGTTTGTTTGATTGGTGAAAGGGTGGATTGGGTTAAAGGGTTGGTCGAGGTCAAGTGTTTTATGTTTGGACTGGTGGGATAATAAAAGGGAGAGGTTTAAAGGGGATTATGGACTGTGGGATTTTATTATTGGGTGTGGACTTGGTAAAAGGATTTGGTTTGGACTGCTAGATAAGAAGTGGCCTAGCAGGAGTTCAAGTCGAATTGGAAAGGGTTAAAAGTTTATAGAGTTTTATTAAAAGGTTTTTAACTTGGCTAGTTTAAGGACTAATTTTGCAATGTAGGGACTAAGTTTGCAAAATATATTTAAGGGATTATGATGTAATTGGGTTAAAGGTGAGGGTCTGATATAAAATTATGAACAAGCGTGATCCATAAATGTAGAAATCTTTCCCCGACTCTGACTTTTACGCTCTTTTCCATTCTTGTGCCTGTTTTTCTTCTATTTTGTCTTTTCTTGTCCATTTTGTCATATCCGTTACCTGCACATGCATAAACACAAAAACACAAATATATTTGGCTTTAGAGGTTAGTTTTTTGGTCTTTTGGGTCCGGTTTTGATAAAGAAAATGTATGTATGAAAATACCCCAGACCACCTCACGCAATGTCATCAACTCCCACTTTTGAAACCAAAAATTTCAAACCTCTCTTAAAAATTCTGAAAAGTAGCAAAGCTTTCAAAAGAGATTACGAAATCAATAGTTCTAAAAACGCCCCGTTTACCTACTTTATTAAGCATAGAGTAACTCTTTTTGTATTTTTCTTTAAGTGACGGGATGTTAAACTTTCATTATTATCATAACTTTTAGGATCACTGAGTTAGAAGCACCACTCATAAAGAAGCATCCATACGGATAAAATTCATCGTCCTTGACTTTCCACGAGTCTCCAAACTAAGCTTAAAAATAAAATCACAGCTGGATACAAGTTAGATGCTAACACTACCCATAGATGCTAGTTGTGTATGCTTAGCTATTTCTCGCTCCCAAATCCTAGTTCCTCTAAGAATTTTATTCTGAAAATCGAGAATTTTTTTGTTTTTTCTCTTTTTCTGTTTCGATAGATTTTTAGTCTGATAAAAGCATCGAGTTTAGACGCTAACAAGTTTTCAATCCTTCCCTCATCTACGAGCAAGGTCCTAATTTAACATGATTTAGGGGGATATCCTTTTTATTTCAACCGAAACAACTCATCTACGAGTCCAGAGACAGAGGCTTTATTTAGATACCCCCAGGAGTCGAAGCTTGGCATTATTAACATTTTAAGCACATATTAGCCTTTGGCTTTTGACCTTAGGAATTTTTCCTCCACCTTTTTGAAGTCTGAGACAACGACAAGTGACTGTCAAGAAACAGAAAACTTTTATGGCTTTGGATTATTAAATTTGATTAGTTCCACCTTTTGAACAACCATGTCAATGGGAATAAACCGTCAAGGCACAAAAGTTCATTATGGCTTCGGTTTTTCATTATTACATATATGGCGCCAAAACCCGAGTTCTGCGGTCCTTCGACAACTGAAACAATAGCAGCTAACTATCCGAAATTAGTAGTTTATTACCCCGCAACACTGGCAGTACCCTGATGTGTACCCAACTCTCATAAGCAAGGATTCTCTAAAGGAGTAAAAACTAATTATTGCCCAAACTAAACACTTTTAATTATTTTGATTTTTTTTAGGTTTATTTAGATGATGGGAGCAAAAAGCCACAAGTAACCTCTACGAGATCTAAAGAGATTCAACTACTCCACGCTTAGCATCTAACTTCTATATAAATCTATCATTTCTCGTTCTCCGATAATTTGAAATCTTAAATAATAAGATCCGCGAATGCTTAGCCAAATAATTTAGCTTTGCATATTTGAAATCAATCATGGGAACCTGCAAAATCTTGGCTTTAATAAGCGATAATTCGCATTTTATAGCTCCTTGTATGAAAGACTAGTGAAATCTTTTAATTATAAAGGTTAAAGGGACAAGCTAGGGCTCAACACGCCCAATCAAGTCAAAATTTTATTCCTACTCTCACCAGCCAGAAAGTCAAAAAGGTGTCAAAACATATATATTATTTTTGCAAATGCTTCGTCGAATGAAATCAAGCTTCGCATATTTAAAGTCAGTTAGGGAAGCTTGCAAATTCTTGGCCTTGTGAGCTAGAATTCGCATTTTATAGCTTCTTGTCTAAAAGACTAGCAAAACTTTCCAATAAAAAAAAGACTAACAAAAGCTTCAAAATTTTTAAATTTTCTCACTTTTTCATCATTTTTTTCTTTTGGTATTTTTGAGGAAAAAAGGGGTTGATAGAGTACACGGTAATGTGCTAGGCAAAATCTAATCGAAAGATTACCCACCCCAGACTAAAACGAAACATTATCCTCAATGTTTAAAGGTAAGGGTTCTCTATGCAAATCTAAAGCCGTTTATTAAGTATGCTAATAGATAAACGTTAATCAATAAAGATTTGGATATCGGATTTCCCATATAAGCATCAAAGCATGAAACTCGAGTGGAGAAAAGACAAAACCACGAGCACGTGAGTTTTCATAATTCGGGCAAATCTTGTACATAAACATCAAAAACACGAAACACGAGAAATGGAATAGGCGAACCTCCTCACATCACTTGTTAGAAAATAGAAAGAAGATAGAAGGATAAGCATGGGTTGCCACCCACGAAGCATTTGTTTTTGTGCGAGTCTCTAGCTTGACTCGCCCCGAATTTCTTTGTCCTTGGGATCACCACAAAAAGCTTTTTTGTTTTTCAACGAAATTTCATTAAAAATATGGCTTTTAGTAATTTTGAAATTTCCATTAAGATTTTGTTGAGATTTTCTCAAAAAGTGAAATTCCTCAACCATGAGAATTCCGAGATCAAAAATTTTGTCTTCATTTCTGAAAGGAAATGTAGATAAGGTTGTAGTTTCAAAAGAATCCTCAAGGAAGAAGATCATTATCATTCAATTGGTGAAACAAAACATCCATTTTAGAAATTTGAGTTCTCTGAGAGTGAACTCTCGTGAATGGTAATATGTCGGGTTTGAAAACTTTGTCCTCGGAAGGGAATGAAATGAAAGTATCAACCACGGGAAAATCCTCAAGAGAAGGGGAGTCACTATCGGATAAAAAATATTGTAGAACATCTTGGTCAACAAGCTCATCAATAGAAACTTTTAATTTCTTCTCTTTCTTTGGATAGAATGGATCATCGTATTCAAGTTCTCCCTAAAGATCGTCATTAAAATCCAAATTATCATTCTCCGAAGGAATCGAGTCCGTGAGAGCGAGTTCATCGGAGAACTCCTTGAAATAATTTGTATCAATTTTGGCTTAATTGATGGATCTCGATTCAAAAAATATTCAATTTCTTCTAATTCGGCTTCATAATCAAAGTCATCATCCTCAATTCCCGGTGGAAGAGGATCGATGCGAGCGAGTTCATCGGAGAACTCCTCGAGAAGTAAATCAATAGACGAATCCTTGAGGTCATGCTCTGTAGGGTTTTCATTCAAAGGCTCAATTTCTTCAATTTAAATTTCTTCCAGAGGGAGTGAAGGTGACGGTTCTTCATTCAACAATCATTCAAGAAAAAGGATGTCTCCCTCCGGATCGTAAACCGCATCATCAATTCCCAGAAGAATTGGTTCATTAGAAGCAAGAAATTCATCAATCTCTTCTAAGATAGAATCATCTAGAGAAGGGGAAGAATCAATGATAGAAGACGGAGTAGGACTACGACTCGAAGGGCTGTTTGAAAGTTCATGTTCTTTTTTAGCATACTCCTCACAAACATCAATAATATCAATTCGGTTTACCAACATTTTATCATAATTGGAGGAGTATCTCGAAGTCTGATCCATATTAAATGTCACAGCTTCTTTATTCACTCGTAAAGTTATTTCTCCTTCATAAACATCAATCAACGTGTGGCCCGTCCTCAAGAAACACCTCCCAAGAATGAGGGGTACTCGAGGATCGGCATCGAAATCTACGACAAAAAAGTCGGTGGGAAAATGGAACTTCCTCACTTTGACGAAGAAATTCTCGGCTATACCGATTGGACGAGTAGTAGAACGGTCGGCAAGCTCGAGATTCATTCATGTAGGGATAAGTTCGGGCAATGAAAGCTTTTTCCATATAGAATACGGCATTAAGTTAATGCTAGCGCCAAGATCGGCCAAGGCAGAGCATTGAACTATTCCTTGAAAATCGCATGGAAGGAGAAATTTGCTAGGGTCTCCTAATTTCTCGGGTAATTTCTTGAGGATGACTGCCGAGAAATGCTCATTCAAAGACGTTGTTGCCAATTCAGAAAGTTTTTCCTTGTTACTCAATAAGCTCTTAATTGTTATTGTTGAAACAAATTTCAGCATCAAAAAAAGAGCATTCGCGAAACTAATCTCAAAATGAAAATCTTGAAAGATCTTAAAGATCTTTTCCATCTGATGATTAGCCCTCTCACGGAGCTTTTGGTCATTCATTTGCAAAGGATAAGGAATTGTTTTTTTCGGGTTAGGCTTCGGAGCACTAACCGGAGCATCTTTTGGCTCAAAAGTTTGGACAATCGCGGGTTGGACATTCTCAGTACTTCCCTTATTAGTAGGAACTACCTTGAAGATGTAGTAGGAGTCGTAGGTCCATCATAAGAAACACCATTACGAGTAGTGATTGCTTTCATCTCACACCGCGGGTTTGCAATTGTATTACTTGGGAGGGAAGAAGAAGTAGACGGTTGACATTGGGTTTGAGAAGAAGATGAGGGTTGACTCATTTGAATAAAATTACCCATCATTTGTTTCAGCTCATTCGTTTGTTTGCTCAAAGTCGCATCAATTTCCTTTTTTAGCTCAACCGTCATGTTGTTGATTTGATTATGCATTGCTCGTATGTTAACATCATTGCTCTTCATTTAGCTCGTGAAATCTTTATTAGGTCCAACTTGAGGAGGGGGTTGTTGAAAAACATGTTGTGGAGGTTGAACTTGAAATTTTTGCAGTGGTGGTGCTTGATAATTGAAATTGGCACCACGGTTTTTATTGTACCCTTGATTAGCATTAAAAGCTTGGTTTTGATTCTGATGAAAACGGTTTTGGTTATTATTTTGAACAGGTGCAAAAATGGGTGGTCCCATTTGGTTGGCTCGGAATCCTTGATTTTGATAATAATTGGCGGCTACTACGGTAGCATTGCCGACATTGCCATCGGTGGCTTGACAATTATAGTACAGATGGGGACCACCACAAATAACACAATTCTCAGTAATTACTTTGACGTGCTCAGGTTTTTGAGTTTGATTCTTGAATTCTCGCATCATGCATCGAATAGCATCGGTAAGCTCAGTCATCTCAGTTATTTGTGTTGTAGAAGGATTATTGGCATTGAATTTAGAAACAACTGGTTTGTTTCTTGACGTCGGAATCTTCGATTTGTTTTCGATGATCGTTAATATATCTCTTGGTGTACGACTCAAGATATTGCCACCGGCGGCCGAATTGAGCGAATCTTGGTTGGATTGAGTTAAGGCATTGTAGAACGTATCAATCTGATGTAACTCCGAGAAACCGTGGTGTGGGCATTTTCGTAGGAGATCTTTAAATCTCTCCCAAGCCTCACCAAAATTTTCATCAAATTTTCTGAGATTTGTAGTCCTTGACGAAGGAAAGAATTGATTAACAAACTTTGAAACTAATTCGTCCCATGTTGTGATGGAGGGGGGTTCTTTCTCAAGCCATATCCACTGCCCCTCAAGTGAAAACGGAAATAACATCAATTTAATTGTGTCATGAGGGATGCCCCGAAATTTAATAGTTGAGGTCAACTTGTTGAACCATTTGATATGCGCTTGGGGGTCATCTCTTACAAAACCGTGAAGTTGGTTTGATGAAATTAGTTGAATCAAATGAGTTTTAAGTTCATAATTTTCGGAATCAATTTGTGGTACAACTATGGTATCTCCATAACCCTCGGTGGGTGCTTGGAGTAACTCGGACATTGTTCGAGTATCCACCATGATTTTAACGGGTTCTTCAATAATATCACGTATTTCAGGTACGTCTATTCTTCGATTGCGATTACATCTCGATTGAGAGCGAGTGCGCATGCACTAAAAAGAAAAAGAAAAATAAATTTTGAAAAAGAAAATTTTTTTGGGTTTTATATTTAGAAAACTTTGAAAAACAATATTTTTATAATCGATTAGCCAACCGGTGCTCAGTAGCTCTCTAGAATTACTCATAAAGGAGCGGGGAAGTGGGAAAGCACGGAACTTTTATTAACCTTCTTCCTTCGAGGCGTAGTTCGTCGGAACGCCCCTCCTTATACCCCTCTTATAGTTTGTAATCTAAAGATGAGCTGACGTAACAATTGGTTTCATGATTTCTTTTGTTAGTTTTTTTTTAAAAAATTGGTATTTTAAACATTCTAGGAAAAGTGTTTGTGAATTCTTTAATTTTATTTTATTTTTTATAAGAATATATTCACAAAATAAGCGAGTAACTTCACGGGGAACGTTCTTCAAAACACAAATCTTCAAACATAACACGAAATTCGATAACACACCTCCCCGGCAGTGGCGCCAAAAATTTAATATGAGTATAAGTGTATATATATATATATATATATATATATATATATATATATATAATATATATATATATATATATATATTAGTGATAAGAAAACAAGCGGGAAAGGGTAAATGGTAAATTCACACTTAGGAAAATGTGAAAGTCCCAAATTGAATCACGGGAAGTCAAACCACCAAGAATACGTATGTTACCAGAAGTAGGGATACTCCCAGGTCGTTCTCCCAACGAGGCGTGCAATAGAAAATCGGATTCGTCGTTTAAGATCGGGTGATTTGAATTTTTGATAGATTTTTGGTATTAAAAGACAAGCAATAGCACAAAATGATGAATAGAGCAATTATAAATCAATTAGATCTAGTAAAACAAGAAACAAGTAATCCTAAGTGCAATTAAAACTAAAAACGCAAAACCCGGGAATGAAACGCACTCTAAAAACCTAAATTAAGAAAATTAAGTACTAAAAGTGCACTAATATTGTTTCTAAATCCTAAATGATAAAAGAAAATTTTAGAAAAAAGCTAGACATCTTTTTAACTTTTATTTAATTTATTATGAATTAAAAACGGTTTTAAATAAAACTAATTATTAAAAATAGTAAATGAAAATGAAAAATTACCAAAAAACAGGAAAAGTTATAAATTGAATGAGGAATTCAGGAAAATTGAAGTGGTGAAATCAGCTTATCCCAATAAGCTGGAATAAGCTGTTTAATAGCTGAAAGCTTAAAAGGCCAAAAAGGGTTAAGAATTAAACTGTGTGAACTAGTAAACGTAAGACCCTAGGGCGTTATTGGTAAAGTGTGTGGTGTGTGAGGTGTGGGAAAGGTTTAGGTCGAGGGTTCGAGCCTGGCTCACCCTGGATTTCCTTTTTTGATTTTTTTTTGTAATTTTTTTGAATAAACTTATAAATAAGCTGAAAATATTAAAACTTTTGTAAAATCATTTTCTTAAACTAACAATTAAGCTGGAAAAAGCAGTTTGCAACTGACAGATTGCAATTAAGCTAAAAACCAAACATACCTACTGACTTGAACCTTTAAGCGCATATAAGCTACTAATCCTAACCTAATAAGCTTCTAACTACTAAAAGCTAACTCTAATAAGCCACCTAACCTAAATGAGACTAAAAAGAATAAGCTAAGACTGACAAATAAGCTCTAAGCACTTATGCAAATGAAGCAATCCGTACAGCCTATGAGGCTATCTTTGAGCCAATGCATAAGCTACCAAACAATAAGATAAGGCTCCAAATAAGCAAATAAGCAAAGATAGGCATCCAAAGAACTAGCATACCTAATTTCAGACTATTTTGAGCTTATTAGGGCTTATAAAAGAGCTTATGAAAGCCTGGGTTGAAACACCCTTTTTGAATTTTTGAAAACAGCTTTGAACAAACTACTTTAAGCTAAAATTAAGACTAGCTAACAAGTAAATAGACACCTACAAATCTAAAACAGATAAAGTTTAACCACTAAAGAGCTTATAAAACTAAATTTTAGAAATCTTTACACTAAAACAAGCTAGGGATTAATATGATAAAGAGGTGATTGGACAGATTTTTGTAGTTTTATCAGATTAAATAAACACTTGTAAGCTAAACATTATAACTTTGACTCTTTTTGACACTTACCTAGTGAAATGAAAACAACCTTTTAGACTGACTTAGACTCAAATTAACAACTTAAAAAGACCTTTTTCCGATTTTCTCAATTTAAGCTATGAAAACAGTTTTAGACTAAGAGATTTTGGAAATTATACCAAAGGATATAATACTACTTGAATAAGCTTAAACTACTTCTAAACTATTTATTAAGCTGAAATTAAGCCAACTGACTTTGGCTCTTTAGACTAAAACAAGCACAACAGCTTAATGGCTGTTGTGCCAAACACCCCTTTAAGATCTGAAAATGCCTTTTGAAACTGTTTTAAGATTTGAACTTACGATTTTTTTTTTACTCTAAATGACTTTTTATGCTTATTTAAACTTATCAGAGCAGATTCAAACAAATAATAAGCAGAAATTAAGCACTAAGTTAATTTGACATATTTTTGGTGTATTTATGAGTTTTAAGTGAAAAATAAAACAAGTGACAAACTCAAACTAAGATAAGCAAACCAAGGTAAATAATAAGCAGATCTAAACACAAATAAGGCAGATAATCAAGTGAATAAGCAATAAAATACAATAAGCAGTTTTAAAATAAGCTGAAAAGTAAACTTACATAAGCCCTAGCATAACAAGGGATTATTTAGCTCGAGGAGCTACTCAACAAGCTAGTAATGACCCTATAAGCCCTTCCCTTATTGGCTTATCTTCCTCAACAGCTTATTTGACTTATTTTGACCTTTTTATTACTTTTTTGAGAATTTGAACAAAACAACTAAATAAGCTTATAATAAGCTATTAGAGCTTATATAAGCTTATATTAAAGTGGATACAAGCTTAAAACAACAGATTGAAGCTTTATATAACCATTAATAACCATCATTAAAAACAAGAAATGTAAATGAAACAGAAAGGGTCATCAGTTGGTCATATCTTACCCTTCCCACTCACTCTACCTACTTAGGGTCAGTTGGTCAGATCTCCTAAGTAACTAGCCACTACCGCCATTCAAAACTACAGAAACAAATGTAGCTACCAACAAACTATGCATGCATACACTTAGAAATAATTATACGAAAGCAATATAAACGCAAACAAAACAATTAAGGAATCATAACAAGGCCAGCACCAGAGGTGCTTCGCCGCTCATATTAACTAAAATAATCGATTCAATGTTTAACATTACGAAATACATGAATTGAAAGTAAAGAAAAGATAAAAACCTAATGCTTATCGTAGGGGAGTGATTTCTCCCTTGGATATAGCTCCGTATGCTCCTCTAGATATGCCTTCGACTTCTTCTCACATTCACTTGATGTTGTGTGTGAAATGGGATGCTTTGAAATGCTGGAAATCATGGGGTATTTATAGGCCCGATCAGGTTACGGTGTAACAAATGATAAGAGTTACACCGTAACATACAATTCTTTGTATTTTGCACTAAAAATGTTGGTTACGGCGTAACTATGGAAGGAGTTACGCCGTATCTTCAATAAATCTTGGTTACACCGTAATTGATACAATAGTTACGGCGTAGCTTGCAGTGGCGCGGAACCTTATTTGACCTAGATGGTTACGTCGTAATCTTTGGGGGAGTTACGCCGTAATCTTCTGTTGACTTGGTTTTCTGAGCCACGCTTCAGTTACGGCGTAATGTGAGAGAGGAGTTACGCCGTAACTTTTTCAAAATGAGCATACTATGATATATCTTCAATAAATTCTCCAAATCCGCGTCTCTTTAGTTCCAATCTTCGTATTTTACCTGAAAGTGAAATATAAAGGAAAACAAGCGTAAATCCATATAAATGATATAAAATACGGGCATTATCGGGGGAAATTGACACTTTATATTCAGTACTATTTCATGTTATCAAATATCCCTCCACTTGAACTCTACTTGCCCTCAAGTAGACCTTATTAAATAGATTCCTAAAAAGATATCTCTCATTACCAGGAAAATATAATTTTACAAATCCCTTATGCTAGAATAAAACAAAGCCGAACACCTCACGAAATGGGAACAAAACACTCAAATCTCTCAACTATTCTAAGTGTCAATTTCGGGGTGATCACTCATTGCACAGTCATAGCATGTATTCTATCATAAGCTTGGCGGTTACACAACTCTCCACCACTAAAGTTAAGGCCTAAACAATGTCACGCGAAGTGGACAAAATCAATGATACATGACCAAATCCATGGCCAAGACACCAAAGATTGCTCGCTGCATCACCTAGACACGCTTTCATGACTAAGGGTAGGATAAGACATGGATAAAATTGGTGTAAAACAAAATCAAGCATATAGTCTAAATCTACAACTAGGTCATCACCACTTACCGTTCGCCCAAATTTCAAGTTTCGAAGTCAAGAAACCGGATCATGATATTACCAGGTAGATGTGCCATTAGAGAACGTCATGATGGGCAGACTTCCAACTTCATTCTTCAAATGTGACCAAGGTGGCCTCCTCGATACTAAATCTATACTAAGCTCAATAGTGCTTATAACATCGCACTTTACAAACAAATGAATAACAATAACTTCTTTTTTTTTCTTTTTCGAATCACCTTTTTTTTTAACATAACATCCCCCCACTTGAGATGAACACTATGAGAATTTGGAGGGTCTTCAATGATCTTTAAGGATATGTCATCGACGAGAGCGTGATTCTCGAACTTTTCCACTTGAACCTTAAATTTAGGCAAATAATGACTTCCCAATTACAAATAAAGACTACAGGCTAGGCTAAGGTGTAATGGTGTATCGAAACAATATGTTGGCTGAACAAAAGTGAAAGGAATGGCTCAGAAGGGTGTTGATGATATTGACGATATTTATGCTAGTGACGATATTGATGCTAGTGACGATATCCTTGATATGGAGCTGGAACTGCTAACTAGCATGAATGCGCTAACTATGGATATGATGCCTGAAGATGAAGACCAACTTTATATCACCCTTCAATTCTAATTAGCAAAAGCAATGTCTCCTTGCATAATATGGATTCCAAACATTCATGATCTGGATGTGAATGAGTCAAATTACTTCTCCCTAGGTCTATTAGTGAACCTTTTCTCCAGGGATTATGAAACCATAATGAAAGGGGTGATCTTGTAGTTCTTGGTATGTGAAGATGCGTTGTTAGGTGCTCCATTTTATTTTCCCATTGAGGCCGAACCTAAACCTGTGCTCGAGAGATAGCTGTCCATGCACTGATAAGGGATGTATGGATTCTCAAGAAGAGAGGAGCCATGGTGGTCCCCCCCCCGGACCGCCCGGATCCCACGAGTGAATCAAAAGTTGGATCTACATTGGATCTCACCTGAATCGCCCCATCTATCCTCCCGAGGAGAAGTTTGGTTTCAAACCCCAATTCGAGCAGGAGGAGTACGCCATGCTAATGTGCCTTGGATGATCCATATCTCGTGGTCGGCGCCGATGAGCACATTGAACTATCCATGTGGTGAGAGCCCTCACGCCCGTGCACAACGACGCAATTATCAGGGGCGCGCTCTACCACTGAGCTAATAGCCCGTCGTGCGAGGCCTGTTCCCGGTCTCATGTAGCTCACCTAAGAAAGGACGGAGCTGTCGAGTGAGGATTGGCCGAGGGGAGGTCATGATGTACCTGGGTACAAATCCACCAATAAAAAAAAGACAAGTAGAAGCCAATGAAAGAGGAGTAGGTAGGGCTAAATAGTGCCATTAGGGTACGTAAACGAGGACAGATCACATGGTTTTGTACTGGTCAGCTTTGAGCTGTCGAGTAAGGAGTGTCGAACTGGTTGATTCTAAGGTGGGTGATAAGCAGTTGTATACATATCAAGCCTACCATCTCTTCTCATGAAAGTCTTTCTATCCCGTCTCCATTTTCAAATATTTGTGGCCCTGCTTCAAAGCCCATTTACTTGTTCAAATAATAATTAAGGTGAAGCAGGGTCAGGAACGACGAATCTCTTTATGTTAAACAGATCCGTTTTGCAAGTTCGTTATTACGGGTAGTTCCTACAAAGGATCAGACTAATGACGTATACAATACTTGAATTCTTGGTGTAGATGGTATGAATACTATGCCCAACCTTAAACTTGTGATTGGTAGTAAAACACCGATTCTCTCCCTGAGACAGAATTATATCTGGATAGATTTCTCGAGATATTTTCTTACGAAGTTTTGTTATAGCATCTATAATTGCTTCTGGTTTGGGTGGACAGCCCGGAAAATAGACATCCACAGGAATTAGCTTATCGACTCCACCAGGGATGGACGTAAACTCGTAAGCTACCGAGGGTAGGGATAATCGTCCAGGTCTTATTGTGAAAGAAAAAAGCCGCCCCGCCACAGCAGGCGGGTTGCTTCCTCTGTCGTTGCCAGGGAGCTCTTGGTGAGGAGACCTTAGGATAAGTTGCTACAACAAACGGGGGGGAGGATCGAATCATTCAATACAACGGTATGAACACGATACCAAGGCAAACCCATGGAAATACCCCTTTATGAAAGAAAAAAGACACTACGTAACTTTATTGCATTAGAAAAGACTATACTATGACTATGTTATGGACCCCCTTATTTAGTGGCTTATTTCAACGTAAGGTGAGTGCAACAAAGGGTTTAACATGGGGTTGAGAAGTCGAGGTGACTAATCGATAGACACACAATGGTAGGCTATTTGGGTGATAATCCTATAATACTGCCTTCTTAAACTGAAAAGTCCAAATACATCGAGCTAACTCAACATACCTCGTCTATGGTGTCGAAATGATGTAAAGGGCAAGTTCTAAAGTTTACAAGCTACCGGCACACTCATAATTTGGTGGAATTGGGGTAAAAATTTGGAAACGGATAAGGCTAATCTCACCATATAATATCAAGGGTTATAATGTGCTCGGCTAAGGTCTAATCTAGTTAGGTTAAGAAAAACATTTCAAAATTTTAAAAATGGCATAAATTTTCAAAATAAACTAGAAAAATGAGGGCAAAATTAAGTTCAAGAGATAATTCTACTCCCGTCCCCCCACTTGAAATGTACAAATTCCCTTTCGTACTAAGCGTTAAATAAAGGTGAAGAGAAAAGTAGAATTAGAGCGAGAACTTCCTTGAAATTTGCTCCAAAAAGAAAGAAGGCCCACGAAAAGAGTCGTGCCTTCGCATAAGCATCACGAGCAAACTTCAATCCCTGAAATCACACTACCGACAAGCATAATTCTAAAAGAAAAATTAAAAATGCAAAAGAAACCTAACTCACTTTCGTAGGAATCACGGTTGCATTTAGCCTATGCAACAAGTCTTTTAAACCACTTAGTGTCCCAAGTGGACGAGTGTAGTCTCGTGAGGGCTTACAGGGAACATACCCACAAAGTTCATTTGAAAACTAATACAAGGTTATTTTGTTTTAAATGAAAGAAGTGTTACAAAGGGAGGTTACGTCGTAACTCCCATAAGGAGTTACGCCGTAATTGAGCAAAACCTGACAGATGCTACAAGAGTGTGGCTACGCCGTAACCATTGCATGGGGTTACGCCATAATTGGTAATGCTGTAAAGAAGATTGCTGCATAAAAGGTATGTTACGGCGTAACCAAGATAGTGAGTTACGCCATAACTCTGGTCGGATCAGCATGCTGCAGCAACAACTTTTCTTTGTTTCCCGCAAAAATGGTTAAAAACATAAAACCCAACAGAAAGGAAATAAAACAAATGAAAGGGATAATTCGGGTTGTCTCCTGAAATAGCACTTTTCTTTATTTAGGAGTCTTTAAGTTAGACTAAGAGCCTTGGGGCTTTATAGTGGCCTTTGAACTTGGCGAACTTCCTCCATGTCTTTCATCAAGTTGTATCTGACCCAAGCAACATTGGTAGCAGTGCGGAGGTACTCTTTAGTCTCGATCTTCGAATTTTGCAAAACTTTTCGTCCAACCCCAAATGGTATCTAGTGAACTCATACTTTTCGGCTATAATTGATGGTGGCCTCTTATATGGAATGTCAAGAAGTTTGCACCTTCTTTTCTCATATGCTTCATCGTCGGGGTCAATGAACCATCTTCACCTTGTAGTTCAAGGTAATCTATATCATCATCGTCGGAATCGGTATCTTTAAGCCATTTATTGTCAAGTAAATTTTCCATTAGCACCTGTTTGCATTCCTCTTTTTCTTTTCTCGATGAATCCCTGGCATCATTATCCGACTCTTCAATTGGAACTTCTTCGCTTGGTTCGTCTTTACACATACATCCATTCCAGATCTTCTCCTTAGTTAGCGCATCTATCTTTCCGTATTTGATTTTGACCCAATTGTCGAATCCTAAATCGTCTAGCCAAGGCAATTCTATTCTTTCCAAGTCATTAGTTGAGGTCCATAGGAACTCATCTTTCCAAACTCTCTATACCCCCCCATTACATTCATAATCAAAAGGGTTGCAAGATGCCCAAAAATTTCCGTCAGGGGTTTTAATTTTCTCACACCAATGACTTCGAGTTCCTTCGTCATCGTTGTTGCTAGAAGGAATATCATTGAGAGGTTTAATGGTCTTTCCTCGAAGAATATGTTTATCATATTTGAGCTCCAAATTTCTCAACAAAACTGAATTAATGATTGCGTCCCCGAACCTTATTGAATACCAATCACTGAAGGATAGGTTCCCAAAATTAGTGTCATGTTTTCCCGATTCATGTGGGCATATCCAAACTTTGTTCATCACATTGCCCCCTCCGTTGCAATACTCACGAAAGGGGTTGCAAGTCGACCATGCTTGTGTGGACTCATCTTCCGTGATTAGTAAGGGCTTGCAACAGTTCTTGATGGGTGGTTCTTCCTATTCGTTAATTGAGAATTTAGCTAATATTTCTTCATCTTTAAGTGCAGTCCACATGTATCTATCATCATTAATCCTCTCCTTATCGCAGGCCTCGTTTCGAGGGTCGCATGAGGCCTATAGATCATAACACTCTCCATTATCAATTGCAATAGCCTTACAGCAGTGATTCTTCCTTTTAGAGTCGTCTATTTTGGGAGACTTGTCATTGCTCGTATCCTGGTTACATCGTAACTTCGATGTTTGGTTACAGCGTAACTCTCTTCTGGCATCAGCATCATTGTCTTTACTAGACTCATCGGTAGATTTGTCATTTTCAAAAAACACGGCTTTACATACTGTTGGTTTGTTCTTTTGTGCCTCATTTCTTTTTTGTACTTCGTCGCCAAGCTTCCCAATCATAGTTTCCAAGTTTTTTAGTGATATGTCATGGCTAGAAAGTCTCTTGTTTGTATTATCTTGAAAGTTTTTCAGCCATTCTTCTTGCTCTTTCTGTCTCTTAGTTGAATCTACGAGGTACTTGTTAATCATTTCCTCCAAGTTAGCTCTTCTTTCACCACGATCATAATATTGGGATGGTCCTCCACGATAGCCATTACCATTACGATTATCCACGTAAAACAATCGATTTTCTCCATATTTAGCTTATTCGATTATGTTTTCTTCGTTAATGTGAGGAAAATTCTTGTTGAGATGTCCTCCCCCACAGCTTTCGCGACCTACTTGGATGGCATGAACAGTTTCCCTGATTTTCAGCATATCTCGACTAGATTTTCAATTTTGCTAGTGATGGCGGCAATTCCATCAAGATTTCCGCCTTGGTTCCTTTTGCTTCATCCATCGTGCCATTTCTGGGAATGATCAGCCAGGCTTCAATTGCGAGAGTAGGAGTCATGCTTGGAATTGGTCCTTGGTAGTCCAGCATCTGTCTTGTAGTCACGTTGATCCCTTTGTAGAAGATGTTGACCTTTTGTTGGCTGTTTAGATCATGTGTAGGACTCTTGTAGAGGAGATCGTTGTATCTATCCCAGGCTTGATACAACGTTTCATCATCTTCTTGCATGAAATTATGGATCTCCAAGAGTTGGTTAGATATCTTCGACGGAGGACAATACCTCTGGATGAAGTGCTTCTTTAGTAGAGCCCATGTATCAACTGCCCCGGTGGGCAATCTTTCGATCCATCTTCTTGCGTTTCAAGAAGAGTCATGGGAACACCCTTAGCATAACAACGTCATGAGACACACCGAATTTTGAAAAGGCTTGCGACGTATAAGACATTCTTGACGTGCTCATACGCATCTTCTTCCCTGTTTCCTAAAAAAGGGTTAGCACGAAGCTCCCTCATAAATTGATCTTTAATTTCGAAACGGACATTAGCCTAAATCGCCGGTCTTACGAGCCCCGGCCCTTGTTCTTCTCTTGTCAACGCCAAATATTCCTCAATAGTGAGGTTGTTAGGAATTGGAAATTCCATGTTAAAGAGTCGGTCACCCCAATAATGGTCTAGCATATGTTAGCTCGTAGATTTGTAGTTATTTACGTTATGTAGTAGTTAATTAGTTAATTTATAGCGTAGAATAGTATAGTGCAACACCGTGGAGGAAGGACGGGTCTTTACCCACTGTATGCCTAATCCACAGGCCGTTAGGAGGTTGTATTTCATGTAACTATAAATACCCCTTCCATCCATGGAAGGGGTGGTGCTTCTCATTCAATCTAATATTCCATACTTTGTGTAAACCTCTAGCAAGAACACCCTCTCTCTCTACTAACTCTCTAACTATGGCAAACATGTATTTTGATCATCCAAGACCACCCGAATCATCAACACAATAAAATAACGATCCTACAATTGGTATCAGAGCCAGGTTGTTGTGTTTCGATGATTTTTCTTGTGGTTTTGATACTTGGTTGAAACTGTTTTGTGTATGTGTGGTCGGAATATTCTTATGGGTAAACTGGTTTTAAACAAGTATATTGTATTCTCCATTTGGTCATAATATTCATGTGGTTTATTCATCTGAGGTTACCAATTCTGTTTTGGTCAAAGCTGTTTATTCAGTTTTGGTCCAAGCTATGTTTATTGTCTTTGGTTACAAATTCTGTAATGGTCAATATGGTCATATTTTAGTGGTCAAACAGGGCAAAAGGTCATTCATTTTTTTATGCTGTTACAAACTTTCGGTCCTTGTTTCTTGCAGTCCAGGAATATGTTTATTGGTAACATAAATTTTGTGACTTGTTTTTTATACCAACTCGTTAATGGTTTTTGAGGTCCAATGGTCAGATTTTTATGGTCCAAATGGTAGCCAAATGAGTTAAAAAGAAGGTGTTTTAGTCTTATTTTCTGGGTAAGTATGATGCTGAACGGAAATATTGGTCGGAAAACTCATCGGAAAATATCCTAAATCTTGCTAGCGACTTGAATAAAGTGTCCAGATGCAATGTACCAGATATAGCGACTTGTCCTTTATTTGACTATTGAGTCAAATAAAGTCAATAGCGACTTATTTTTATGGTTAGCGACTTTTGTCAAGTAAAATGAAGTAGCGAGTTATGAGTCAAAATATGCTAGCGACTAGTCTTTACTAGTTAGCGAATTGTGTTTGAAAATCAAAGGGTAGCGACTTATCAAAGTAACGTAGCGACTTGTTGTTTTTCAAGACTAGCGACTTGTGACTAATAGTGCTAGCGACTTGACTCCATAAATGCCTAGCGACTTGTATTTACAAGTAGCGACTTGATGACTTGTGACTGAAAAAGTTATGCTAGCGACTTGACATATGGTTAGCGACTTGGTGAAAAGAAGAAATGAAGAAGAAGAAGAAGATTGACTACTAATGACCAAAGACCACTCGACTTATACTAATATACCAATTCCATCTCGACCTCAGCTGAAAACATCATCAGTCCAAAGACTCCAACTAATACCAAAAATACTAAAGATATTCGATCTCAGCTTTCATGATTCATGGTTCTCCAATGAAACCTCAAGACTATCAATAGTCTTAGACACGAATCTATATAACCATCACTGATCTACAAATGGACTCAAAACTAATTTAGCAACGACATGAATATAAAGGGTCAAACAAACATGGTTTATAGATCTCAGCTTCATCCTTTGTGGTTTTATCGAGACCTTTTCAAATCCAAATAACCTCTAATGAAATAACCATCATTGATCTAATAAGGTTTTTATAATATCCGAATTAATTGAAGAAAGATCAAAAAACTATATTAGTTTTAACCTCCTTCCTGTTCGGTTTAATTGTGCTTACAATTAGATAACCTACCTTGTAGCTGGGTGTTCATCTCGTTACCACCTCTAACCGGAAGCCATCCCTGTGGCCGGCACTCAAAAAACGCATACCATCTCTGTGGCAGGTTCCTTGGAGGTCTTAAGGATGATACTAACATCAAGCCATCTCTGTGGCCTTGCTCCTTTGTATTCATTTTGTGTTCGAATTAATGGATAAGAAGAAGCTGATGTCTATAAACTTAAGAGGCTACATGTAAAGGTGGATTACTTTATCTTTGTTGAAAGAACGTTTTGTTAGGGAGGCGTTTTTTTCAGGAGTTAAGTTAGGGTTTGATGATAAGTTTGTGTGTGCAACTACTGAGATAAAGAGAGGCGTGTTTTTGTTGGTGTGATTTTAGGGTTAGGTTAATATGTGTTGACTTTATATAACCGGTTTTAAGGTTTAACTATGTGGATCGGGTTTGGTTATATGGTTCGTGGGCCTTGGTGTCTTTGTTTGATCGTGGGTTTTTTTTTTGGCTTCCCTCATGGAATTTGAGTCATTGTTATGTTATCATACATGGGCACATGGGCTGGGTCATTTGTGACTTAATATGCCTCTAATTGAACTTCAACATGATGATTCAATTCATTGATTATAACGAATGTATTCATCCTAACTTCATGTTTGGATAAATATGTTAGGATAATTATCAGTTTATTAGATGGTATTTTGAGTCACGAATTTTCACGAGGAGACTTCACTCACGACTAAAAGTTTTCGATGAATTTTAATGTGACCACGGAGATGACTCTTTATTATTTGTTTGGGTTTAAAATGACGTTTTATGGGCTTGAATTGATCTCCGATGTGTGGTTGAATATTAAACCAAGGTAAGATAAATTGGGTATTGTTTTGAACCGGGTCAAGTAAATTGTGTACATTGGAGCCTGTTGAAGATTTTCCTACTTGTTGAGATGTTTTTGATGAGATGCTTTGATAATGATGAGATTCATATTGAGAATTGTTGAGATGATAAGATATGATTATGTGAATTGGTACTTTGGTGTATGCATCTTCACGGATAATATTATGTCTCGGCTTGATTTGATAATTGAACAAGGTTGACTATGGGGTTGTTTGTACGGTATTTCTTATTTGGATTTGAAGTGAGGTTTTCCGGGCACTGTTACTTAATTTTTGTCTTCTTTCTTTCTACCATTCTGCGAAGATGACTTGTTTGGGCGTTTATAGAGGGTGATAAAGACTTGGCTATTTAGTTGCGTTTGTGATTTTTCTCACTTAACCCACAACGTAGCTATCACTTCGGTGTCTCACTCAGTTGAGAATGTCAAGAGGTTTTGTACATTGGGTACACCGTTTCTTTTTCATGTAGATTAGTACAAGTTTAAGTAACAATTCTGGGGAATTCTACTTCATGATCAAGGTTGGTATGTCGGGTTTACTTCTCCATGTGGTTACTACAATAGCCGACAGAATGCGTGAATGTTGTGTTTACCAAAGTGATTGATTGGATGGTAGATGATCTTAGATATTGAATTGTTAACGAACCGCTGCATGTTCCCCTAAAACAGATATTCACCGAAACCAATGTTGTCATAACACATTCAAGCTGACATTGTTTACGGTTTTGTCTTGATTTTGTAAAATCCCGCGAAAGAACCTATTTCTCGGTTTAAATCATAGACTTGTAAAATCCGTGACAATGGAAACATCCCGGTAATAGTAAAGTGCATTTCGGATCAATCTTACGGTTTATTCTTGGTTTTGTAAAATCTGCGAAGAAACTATTTCTCGGTTTAAACTATAGAATTGTAAAATCCGTAATGATGGAACCATCCCGGAGAAAGGAAAGTGTATTTCGAGATCTCATTTGATCTTTGGTGCTACGGTTTCGCTTTGAAGAAGGATAAAGGTGTACTTCATGAATTGGATGTGTGTTTGGATATTCGTCATGGCGGTTTGGTTACTTCAAAGTTTTACGGGATTATGCTCATTAAACCATGGTCGGGATGAAACCATTATCAAAGTTCATTTAAATGTCAAAGAAGGCTAGATTTGAGCTTTTTATCAGAAGATGTGAAAACGGGGTTAATTCACTATTATTTATTTGAGGTTGAAGTGAAATATCACGAGCAAGTGTACTTAGTATCTGAAGGTATCGGGGATGGATGGATGAAGATTCTTCATGATCCTTGTTCGAGCTTATTATCAAAAAACGAAGACTTAGAAATCTAGTTATTCTTGGGAGTCTTTTTTTTTACCATGAAGGAAATTGGGCTCTTTTGCCACAAAATAACTATCACTTTAAGGAGTTACGTTGTAGTGCTCAAATGTCACATTTAATTGTGGATTTTCAAGAGGTGATGTGCGTCTTATACTTGATGGTTGGTTGGTTGAAGAGTATAGAGTACTTAGAGATTCAAATGGGCATGAAGTCTCGAAACCGCTCTTTGTTACATATGTGCAAGTTTAAGTCACGAGTTCGGGTTAGTTTACTTCAGGGTCAAATTCATCATATTGGGTTTTCTCCATCAGCTGTCACGACAAAGGGCCTACTGAATGATAATGGGGTTGATTACATGTTTTGCCAAGAGATTGAAAAGAGAGAGATTTATGACGTATGAACACAACAGTTCGTGCCTCGTACTCTAAAGAAAAGAAAAGTGTACGTTTCAGTGCGCTTTATCTTCAAAAGAAGAGAAATCTTCTTATGACTTTTGAATACTTCAGTTCAAGCCTCGTTCTCCAAAGAAAAGAAAAGTGTACGTGTCAGTGCGCTTTATCTTCTGAAGAAGAGAAATCTTCTTATTATGACCATTCTCATTAACATGCTTCATACTTTTTCCATGCCCTTCAGTCTTCAAGTGAACCGGGCTACCACTGATTGTTTTTCTCATTCCACTTGCTCGATTATAATGAAGATGGCGACATCACGTACTTATTTTGCGGGAGAGAAGTGTGAATAGAACATTCGGATGATTTTCACTTATTTAATCAAGAATGGCATCTCCGTATGCAATTCTTGAGGGGAGAAAAGTGTGAATTTTTGCATGATTGATTAATATTTGAGAATATATGGTCAAACGGCTCTAACTCATGTAAGAACCGAGCTTCTTCTTATCGGGTCATCTTCACATGGAGTTGTTCTTCTAAGAGCCGTTGGTTGACATCTTCACTCGGATTGATGAGTTTATCGACTAAGTGCTTCGGTTAATCGTCACGTATACATCAACATTATGATTTCGAACAATCTCTCTGTTTCTTGTTTGATGTGATTGGTAGTTTGGTGTTACCATCTTGTGTATTCGTTGAGGCACCACCCTTCCCGATTGTCGATTTTCTTGATGAACATCAATCTCCCTAAGGAGGTCACCCCATGTTTTACATTTTCCTAGCATTCTATTCTTGACATTGTTCTTGAGCTTCTTGTTTGATTGGGAGGATTTTAGCTAATTTGCGGCAGTAGGGGATATGCAAGATGTAAGTTAATTGGGATGCTTTTTGGTGAGATGCTTTTGGTGTGAGTTGAAGATGTTAACTATCTATTAGAAAAGAACTTTTAAGCACAATGACCGGTTTTTAAAGGTATCCGTCAATCCTTATCTCGACCAAGGTTGATTCCAACCGCACAATCTTGAAGAAGGTCGAGTACCCGAACGAAATATCAAACCATTTGAGATTTGTGATCCCAACCGATTTAAATCATTTAGAAAATTTGGGGAAAGGCGTGGCAAGATTCAATTTTGAAATATGATGATAAGGACCATTATAAGACATTAAAGATTGTTAGTGTCGTATGATAGTTTTAAGAGATCTTTTAAGTAAAACAAAACAATTTCACAATCAAACAAGAACGAGAAAAGATTTCATTTGAAAGACCTTGATTCTAAAGAAAAATCATACCATGACATAACATTAAATCTTTAGATCACCACTTTTGTTGTACAAAACGGACTTTTTGAAGATATATTGTATGAAAATATTTTAAATTAAATCACTCTCCCTCAATCGATGACCGAAGTCGATAATTGAGTGACTTAAGTTTTGATAAAATGAAGTCCGGTGATTTTCAAAATTTAGTCCAATATATTTTCAAACAATATATTCCATTTTCAAAACAATTTATTCAAATTTATTCAAAATTGTATAAAATGGTATCCTCGCACAAAGATACGTTAGTGGTTGAGAAGCTTAGTTGTTGTTGTTGTAGGGTTGGAAGAAAAACGTCGCAAATGCGGTGAGACTTCTTCTTACGTTGCATTTTGAATGCCAACCGAGGTCCACTTAAGCTCCGTTTCTTCACTTCTTTGAAGAAAACCATCTGCCGATGCAAGAAGACCACTTACGTTGCATTTCATGCCAACTCTCCATTGAAGTCCGATTAAGCTTCGTTTCTTCATTTGTCAACCCAAGATATCGTTACCCTTTCCTTTCGCATCCATCATCATCAATAGTGGGATCCGGATCGAACATTCTTATACCAATATACCGCATACGTTAGTGAACATACATACGATATATGGTGGTCGACATCACCCAACGATGTCGACTAATAAAAGTCAATCCAACATATCAATCGGTTCATATATGGCATGGGGTTTATGTGTTAATCAAACTCTAATCATCTAAACCTAACAATCATATCCTAAATTCCTAGTCCTTCGATATTGTGCAAATATCATTTTAATTAAGCACGTGGGATAATTAAGAAAGCTCGTTAGATGATATAGATTTGAAAACATTATCCCCTCAATCAATGACTCATTTTTCGAAGAGTTTAAAAGCTCAAGTCATTGATTGAGTTTGCAAATTAATAAAAACTCAAACCGATTGTTTTAAAGCAACTCATTTACCACCATTTTTGAAAACAACAAATATTTTTCTCAAGAATTTTAGACGGAAAACATTTGTGTAGGAGCAACAGATCCTTGACATACTTTCCTCATTTTGTTTTAGGATAAGTGCACGAAATATTTGAAAATTGTTTAAGCGTAGCACTTTCCTTTCTTTTGAAGAGCGGGTTGCTATCTCAAATAATAGCAAACCATTATTTGAAGCCCGTGATACTGATGGAATAATCAGTAGTTATAGTTTAAGACATGTTTTGAAAAGAATATTTACACCTCCCGCTCGAACTTCATCTAAAGTCCCGTGCCATTATTGAATGACATTTCTAAGACCGTAGATGTTATCGATACGGAAGACATGTCTTGAGAAAACATATTTTGGTATTTTTGAAATTTTCGATTTTTATGGGTTTTTGAAGGTTTTATATTTTTCTATTTTCTTTTTGTTGGTTTTATAATTTTGTATTTTGTTTTGCTGGTTTTATATTTTTGTATTTGGTTTTTTTTTAATAAATATATACAAAGATAGAATGGATGATATAGTTAAAGAGGATGATGATATGAGTACCGAGATAAGGATATCGAGCAGCACTTCGTAGAAGATAGAATTCGTCATCTCTTAAACATCCACCACCAAAGCTTCCAAGGGCTCTTGAATTGAAAGAAATAGAACCATCCGAAGTGAGACTTTGGCGCCTTCCCCAAACCGAAAATCCTTTAGTGAAAGCAGATTCAAAGCTTTCTTTCAAGCTTCTTAGCTGTGCACAAAGAAGCACACCATTATCATCGAACTTGTCGCTCCTTTTAAGAATAATCACCGTGATTCTTCGTTCGAGGTTATATCATCCAATAGAACACCAACAACGCTTTCATCCCACACTTAAATAATCTTCTCAAATTTCTTTTCGAGGTCTCAAGCAATCCATTCCAAAAGGTGTCAAGAGAACAATTCCCCAGTAGTTGAATTGATGCGTCACTTCTTTGATGCTCAAGAACTGATCATTCTAGATTTTCGCTACATGTTAGAAGACTAAACTCTCTCCTCTCGATGATTGTGATAACATCGAGATCACCACACACTAGTGTACCTCTTTATCTTCGTAAACTTTCTAACATCACTTCCACATAGTTGAAATACTAACACTAAACGCCTTGATGAGTAAAACCTTAAGACGAGTTGCATAGAAGAATTGAATGCCCAAATACTTGAAATTTGTTGAGAAGATCGCTTGAAGTCTGAGAATCAACTTGTTGAAGACTCTCTCGACTATTTATATCAACCCTTACATAGACAATTTGAAGTGACCCTTCGAAGAAACCCGCTATACCATACTTGAATCTCGAATCACATATTAAGCAAGTCAACTTCCCCACATTTGTATCTTAAACTTGCATCTAATGATGGAAGAACGGTGTAGAGAATTTATGCTTCAAGCAAATCTCTAAGTACTCACTACCCAAACAAAGTATGAGACATTAACACCTCTTGCGATTATCCACACCGTCATATGCGTGTGACATTGAGTAAAACAAAGTAACTCCTAATAGTGATAGTTAACCGTGTCTTCAACCATCCACCTCGATTTGGTAACTAGATAAGCCAAGTCTTCAACTCAAATTCTTAAGCCCGAGCAAGTTATCAAATAAGAACACGCCTTTGTGAAAGTCAACTTCAATCTCAAATAAGTGATAAATGATTAACTCAAGTAATCACCTTGTGTCAAATGTCCAACAATAGTCAATATCAACGTCTTGAGGAGTCATCGCTAAATAATATGAGCAAGTCTAATTGGGAATTGAATCGACTTATAACTTTCTCCCAATTAGTGCTCTCCCCAAACCGACAACTGCTTGATAAATGCCCGATTAAGAAGAAGTCTTTAGATCGTTAAATGCAACTCGTCTTTAGTCTTCTAACATGTAGCGAGAAAATGTAGAATGATGTAGACTCGACCTTCTTCAAGATTGTGCGGTTGGGGAATAGATAGTTAACATCTTCAACTCACACCAAACAAAGATCCCACCAAAAAGCATCCCAATTAACTTACATCTTGCAAACCCCTTAACCGAAATCCTCCCAATCAAACAAGAACGAGAAAGATGTTCATCAAGGAAATCGGGAATCGGGCCGCAACAAATACACAAGATGGTAACACCAAACTACCAATCACATCAAACAAGAAGAGAGATCGTTCGGAATCATCATGTTGATGTATACGTGAAGCATTAACCGGGAGCACTTTGTCGATAAACCCATCAATCCGGTGAAGATGTCAACCAACGACTCTTAGAAGAAAACTCCATGTGAAGATGACCCGATAAGAAGAGGCTCGGTTCTTACATGAGTTTAGAGCCGTATGACCATTTATATTCTTAAATATCAATCAACAATGCAAAAATTCACACTTTTCTCCCTCAAGAATTGCATACTGAGATGCCATTCTTGACTAAATAAGTGAAATCATCCAAAAGTATTCTATTTACACTTCTCCCCATAAAATTAGCACATGATGTCGCCATCGTCCTTATAGTAGAGCAAGTTGAATAAGAAAACAATGAATGGTAGCCCTGTTCACTTGATGACTGAAGCACATGGAAAAAGTATGAAGCATGTTGATGAGAATGGTCATAATAAGAAGATTTCTCTTCTTCAGAAGATAAAGCGCACTGACACGTACACTTTTCTTTTCTTTAGAGTACGAGGCATGAACTGATGTGTTCATACGTCATAATCTCTCTCTTTTCAATTCTCTTAGCAAAATATGTAATCAACCCCATTATCATTCAGTAGGCCATTTTTCGTGACAGCTGATGGAGAAAACCCAATATGATGAATTTGACCCTGAAGTAAACTAACCCGAACTCGTGACTTAAACTTGCACATATGTAACAAAGAGCGGTGTCGAGACTTCATGCCCATTTGAATCTCTAAGTACTCTATACTCTTCAACCAACCAACCATCAAGTATAAGACGTACATCACCTCTTGAAAATCCACAATTGAATGTGACACTGAGCACTACAACGTAACTCCTTAAAGTGATAGTTATTTTGTAGTGGTATGAGTCCAATTCCCCCAAGTGGTAAAAGAAAAGGTAAAAGACACCCAACAATAACTAGATTTCTAAGTCTTCGTTTTTGATAATAAGCTCGAACAAGGATCATGAAGAATCTTCATCCATCCATCCCGATACCTTCGGATACTATACACTCGCCGTGATAATTCACTTCAACCTCAAATAAATAATAGTGAATTAACTCCGTTGTCACATCTTCTCGGTTAATCGCTCAAATCTAGCCTTCTTTGACATTTAAATGAACTTTGATAATGGTTTCATCTTGACCATGGTTAAAAGCACGTAACCCGTAAAACCATGTAATAACCAAACCGCCATGAAGACAACCCAACACACACCCAATTCATGAAGTACACCTTTTATCCTTCTTCAAGCGAAACCGTAGTACCAAAGATCGATAAGATCCATAATTACACTTTCCTTTCTCCAGATGGTTCCATCAATACGGATTTTACAATTCCATGGTTTAAACCGAAATAGATACTTTCATGGATTTTACAAAACCAAGAATAAACCGTAAAATAGATCCGAAATGCACTTAACTATTACCAGGATGTTTCCATTGTTACGGGATTTTCTGGTCTATGATTTAAACCGAGAAATAGGTTCTTTCGCGGGATTTTACAAAATCAAGACAAAACCGTAAACAATGTCGCCTTTGAATGTGTTATGACAACTTTGGTTTCGTTGAATATCATTTTAGGGGAACATGCGCTAGTTCATCAACGGTTCATTATCCAACATCATCAATATTATCAACCATCCAATAAACACTTTGGTAAACACATCATTTTAATCTGCTTGGCTATTGTAGTGACCACATGGAGAAGTAAACCCGATATACCAAACTTGATCATGAAGTAGAATTCCCCAGATTTGTTACTTAACCTTGTACTAATCGTTGTGAAGAAGAAACGGTGTACCCAATGTACAAAACCTCTTGACATTCTCAATAGAGTGAGACACCGAAGTGATAGCTACGTTGTGGGTTAAGTGAGAAAGAATCACAAACGCAACTAAATAGCCAAGTCTTTATCACCCTCTATAAACGCCAAACAAGTCATCTTCGCGGAAGGAGAAAGAAGGAAGACGAAATAAGTAAACGCACCCGAAAACTTCACTTCAAACTCAAATAGGAAATACCGAATACAAACAACCTCGTAGTCAATATTGTTCAACTTTTCGATTCGAGCCGAGACATAATATACACGGTGAAAATGTATAAACCAAAGTACCAATCAACATACCACAACGAATCTCATCCTCAAATCTCATATCAACACAACTCATAAAGTCCAAATCTCATAGACCTCATATAATCAAATCTCAAAAATTTACGATCCAATTATGAGAAGCCCATCACCCATCGTTCAAATCCAAGTAGTCACATGTAACTTCAAGCCCGAGCCAAATGACACTCATTCACGAGAAATATCAATTCTTAAGTATTCCTAATATGAGATAATATTCAGATTTCATAGATCTCAATACTTATGAATCCTATTTTACTAAATGTCATATATTATCACATATCAAATATCGATTCGAGTCAATAACGTCTTGTGGCCCAACATTATCTTGATCTAAGTCCAACTCGTACACGATAGACTAAAACATATCGGTAAAATTCGCCCATGAAGAGTGACATGTTAGGCCCATGTTTAGCTAAGTTGCTACCCGATCAAAATTAGAGCCCATGAATACGAATAATTCACACATAGCCATGCCCTAAGATAATGGATATAAAAGATAAACACCTCACTTAACCTAATCCTTAACAACCCTAATTTAACACACATTTTCACGCCCCATCATATGCGGCTTAAAAATCTTCTCACTATCAAACCAAACCCTAAGTATTCTCATAGTTTAGACCGCCTCACTCCTAAAAATCGAAGAAAAAAACCATTTCATCTCACTAATCCTTATTAACATTGAATAACTTGCTTCCTTCAAAGCCACGAATCCGAGAAGCCATGAGATGGCATGGCAGAACATCAACGCCACATGGATGGCTTAAGTTCTTGATAATGCTTTGAAATAAATCAAGGGTCGAAGGTAGGCTTTAATTATTCTTGATAAATTTGAATCACAGTTGTTTAAGACCAAAACGACTCAAAGTTTTGAGTTAACAACCTTGTTAGACCCATTACTTTATAGTCGAATATTATCAAAAGCGTTTTGATTGTTTTACAAAGTAAACGAATCAAAGATAGGAATTAACAATATTGTTAAAACCACATCTTTACTTTCGGATATTGTCATAAACATTGGATCAATGATGTTATTTCTTTCTTGTATAGATCTTAAATGGTCTAAGAGTTTTTGTCAAACCATAAACAAGGAAACGAAGCTGAGATCCAATTTAATGTTTTCCATGCTTTACCTTTTTAGTATCAGTGATGAAATCTTTTGATACTGAAGCTGAGAAGTTTGATATTGAAGAGTTGGGATAGGATTGTGTTTCGGAACAGTGGTGATATTGATATTGCTACGGGTTTCTTTTTTTCTTTTCTTTTTTTTTCGTTAACTTGAACTGCAAATTGATCAAAGATGGATGGTTATCTGAGGTCTTGTGAAATATTTGGTATTAGTTTTGTGAAAGTGGTTGGTCTTGTATTCCCATTCATCATTTCTGTCTAAGTCACAATATTGAGTCAAAAGCCAAGTCGCTAGTTAATTTTTCAAACCAAGTCGCTAACTAGTAAAGACTAGTCGCTAGCATCATAACTCGCTACTTCAGTTTACAAAACAACTCGCTAACCCAACTCGCTAGGTCAACTCGCTAACCCAACTCGCTAGGTCAACTCGCTAACCCAACTCGCTAGGTCACTCCTCTACGACTTGTAAAGACAAGTCGCTAAGAAAATACATTGAATCGGACATGAAACTTTGACAAGTCGCTAGCAAGAAACATGTGACCAACTCGCCATGAAGATTAACCCGGAAAAAGCGACGATCGCATCTGCTTTTGACCCATTTTCACCAATTTGACCACATAAATGTTTTATCCATATTGACCAAAGAAAGGTGAACTAATATAAACTTGACATAAAGCGCTTATTTTGACCTCATGAAACCGGAATCGTTTTGGCAAAGCAGATATGACCATATGACCAAAACAGTATGATATAAGACTTCTTCTTAACTCTTCACTAAGGCATTTATCAACTTCTTAAACGGGCATTTATCAAGCAGTTGTCGGTTTAGGGAGAGCACTAATTGGGAGAGAGTTATAAGTCGATTCAATCCCAATTAGACTTGCTCATATTCTTTAGCAGTGACTCCTAGAGACGTTGTTATTGACTATTTCACGATTGGACATTTGACACAAGTTGATTACTTGAGTTAATCATTTATCACTTATTTGAGATTGAAGTTGACTTTCACAAAGGCGTGTTCTTATTTGATAACTTGCTCGGGCTTAAGAATTTGAGTTGAAGACTTGGTTTATCTAGTTACCAGCAATGAGGTGGATGGTTGAAGACCTAGTTAACTATCACTATTAGAAGTTACTTTGTTTTACTCGATGTCACACGCATATGACGGTGTGGATAATCGCAAGAGGTGTTAATGTCTCATACTTTGCTTGAGTAGTGAGTACTTAGAGATTTGCTTGAAGCATAAATTCTCGACACCGTTCTTCCATCATTAGGTGCAAGCTTAAGATACAAATGAAGGAAGTTGACTTGATTTCAAGTATGGTATATCGGGTTTTCTTCTTGGTGGTCACTTCAAATTGTCTACATAAGGGTTGATAAAATAGTCAAGAGAGTCTTCAAGATGTTGATACTCACAAGAGTTCAAGTGTTCTTCTCATAAAGATTTCAAGTATTTGGGCTTATACTATGTTGCTGACTCTGAAGTGTCAAAACCAGCAAGGGGTAAGGAGATAAGCACCTAAACGCGAGTAAACTTGATGAACTTAATACTTCTAAGTAATTGAAGATACCCCTGGAAGACAAATGTTATTACCTCATAGAAACTCAAGGTTTGACTCATGACGAGTAAACTTGATGAACTTAATTCTTCTAAGTAATTGAAGATATCCCGGGAAAACAAATGTCATGACCGAGAGAAACTCAAGGTTTTACTCATCAAGGCGTTTAGTGTTAGTATTTCATCTACGTGGGGAAGTGATGTTAGAAAATTTTCGAAGATAAAAGAGGTACACAAGTGCGACATATTCTGGGAGATAAATGTGTAACATGAGGAGGTGTTATCAGTTATTCTTTCGGTGGGAATGTGTGTACTGATTCTTGAGCTTCATACACGATCATCGGGGAAGAAAAATGTGAACATGGGAAGGTGTTTTCATTCCCTCATGATGTGTATTCGGAGAGCTTTTGGGTATTGGTGTACTTGGGTTCTTGAGCTTCATACATGGTCATCGGGAAGAAAATGTGAACATGGGAGGTGTTTTCATTCCCTCATGATGTGTATTTGGGAGAGTTCTTGAGCATTATACAAAGAGGTCGATCGCATCAATTCAACTACTTGGTGGAATTGTTCTCTTGACACCTTTGGAATGGATTGCTTGAGACTTGATAGTAATGAAATATGAGAAGAAATTTAAAGAGTGGGATGATACGTTGTTGTTCTTGTTGATGATATAACCCCGACAAAGAATCTAGATTATCGTTCTTAAAAGGAGCGGTGGATTTATGATAATGGTGTGCTTCTATGTGCACTGGCTAAAGCAAGCTTGAAATAGAGCTTTGAATCGCTCATCTAATGGATTTTCGGTTTGGGGGAAGCGCCAAAGTCTCTCTTTCTCAAAGGCTCATGTTCTATCTTCTATTCGAGCCTCGATTTTCTTTGGTGGTGAATGTTTAGAGATGATGACTTCTATCTTCTACAACGGGTCGCTTGATATCCTTATCTAGGTACTCGTATCATCATCTTCTTTTACTATATCATCTTCTCTATCTTTGTATATATTTATCAAAAACAAAATAAAAAATAATAAAACCTGCAAAACAAAATAGAAAAATATAAAACCTACAAAAACCCATAAAAATCAGAAAATTTGAAAAATGCCAAAAATATGTTTTCTCAAGACATGTCTTCTGGTATCGATAACATCTACGGTCTTAGAAATGTCATTCAATAATGGCACGGGACCATAGATGAAGTTCGAGCAGGAGGTGTAAATATTTCTTTCTAAACATGTCTCAAATGATGGCTTCTGATTATTTCGATCAGAACCAGCGCTTCAAAAATGGCTTACGATTATTTCGCATGTCACCGGGCTTCAAATAATGGCTTGCGCTATTACTTGATCGCAACCCGTGTTAAACTATGGCTTGCTATCATTTGAGATAGCAACCCGCTCTTAAAAGGAAGGAAAGTGCTACGCTTAAACCAATTTTTCAAATATTTCGTGCACTTATCCTAAAACAAACAAGGAAAGCATGTCGTCAAAAGATCGTTGTTCCTACACAAATGTTTTTCCGTCTAAAATTCTTGAGAAAAATATTTTTGTGTTTTCAAAAATGGTGGAAAATGAGTTGCTTAAAATCAATCGATTCGAGTTTTTATAAAATTTGGAAACTCAATCAATGACTTCAAAGACTTTTAAAATCTTTTATAAAATGAGTTATTGGTTGAGGGAAAATGTTTTCAAATCTATATTTTCTAACGAGCTTTCTTAATTATCCTAATATGCTTAATTAAAATGATGTTAACCTATGTTGAAGGACTAGGTGTCAAGGATATGATTGCTAGGATTAGATAATTAGAGTTTGATGAACACATTTTTCTCATACATTTAAATGATCCGATTGATATGTTGCATAGACTTTTATTAGTCGATTCTTGTTTGGGTGATGTCGACCACCATATATCAGTATGTGTGTTCACTAACGTATGCGGTATATTGGTTATAAGAATGTTCCCGATCCGGATCCACAGATTAATATGATTGGATGCCGAAAGGAAAGGGTAACTATATCTTGGGTTGACAAATGAAGAAACGGAGCTTAATTGGACTTCTATGGAGAGTTGGCATAAATGCAACGTAAGAGGTCTCACCGCATCGCAGATGGTTTTCTTCTAAGTGATTGAAGAAACGGAGCTTAATTTGACCTCGGTTGGCATTCAAAATGCAACGTAAGAAGAAGTCGATCGCATCGACAGATGGTTTTTCTTCCAAACCCTACAAAGAACAACAACAAAAGCGGCTCAACCACCTAACGAATCTTTGTGCAGGATACCATTTTAAACAATTTTTGAGTAAATTGAATTAAATTGTTTTGAAAATGGAAAAATATTGTTTTTGAAAATATATTGGACTAAATTTTGAAAATCACCGGACTTCATATTATCAAAACTTGAGTCACTCAATTATCGACTACGGTCATGGATTGAGGGGGAGTGATTTAAAGTAAAATATTTTCAAACGATATTTCTTCACAAAGTTCCGCTTTGTACAATATAAGTGGTGATCTAAAGATTTAATGTTATGTCATGGTATGATTTTTCTTTAGAATCAAGGTCTTTCAAAATGAAATTTTTTCATTCTTGTTTGATTGTGAAATTGTATTATTTTACTAAAAGATCTCTTAAAAACTATCATACGACACTAACAATCTTTAATGACTTAAATTGGTCCTTATCATCATTTTCAAAAATTAAATCTTGCCACGTCTTTCCCTAAACTCTTTTAAATGATTTAAATCAATTGGGATCACAAATCTCAAAAGGTTTGAAATTTTGATCGGGTGAGAGATCGTGATTTAAATCTCATATCTGCTTTTAACGAAATTGGTTTTAGTCCTTTATAGGCACTCCCCGCCTCCATGTGCCAAACGATTTCAAATATACAATGCACATGTTGAGGAGGAGCATTTATCCAAAAACAAGATGAGTATTCAAACCTGGCCACATTTTCTCCTATGTTTTCTAAACCTAATTAAATCACTTAGGATCCAAAATCTCAAAGGGTTTGATATTTTTGATCGGGGGAGAATTTGTGATTTAATAATGAAATTTGATAAAAGGTGATCGTTTTGATTTAATTGTGCACGTTGCTCGCTCATATGTGCTAAACGCTTTCGAATCTTGAAGCACATATTGAGGGGGAGCAAATAAACTATCGAGGTACGAAAGCTTTTTAAAGTGATTTATAAACTACCTTGATTGAGTTTTTAAATGGTTTCTTAATGGCTTGTGTGATCGTAAATGTGCTTCAAAAGAACTCTTGCCTCTATGTGATAAAATGATTTCAAATTTCATACGCACATATTGAGGGGGAGAATTTTACCATGAAAATCAAATGGCTTTTTCGTATGAAAATTGTGATCAAAGAAAATATTTCAAAGTCTTCTTGCCTCCTTGTGCTAAACAATTTCTAAATCATACGCACATGTTGAGGGGGAGGTTTTCTAAAATGATCAAAACTATTAGGGTACAAAATGCTTTGATCTCGTATCACAAGTACCTTGATTGTTTTTCCAAATGATTTTTCAATTGGTTTCGAGAAGGAAAGAACAATACCAAAAGACCGACCAATTTATTTTATGCATGGTGTTATAAGGATGGTTAGGTTAGGTATTCGTTCCCACGATCCCGCTTGAGTCGGAGGGATCTACCGAGGACAATCCACTAGATAGTGTAGAGTCCTTAGGTATATTGAAAAAGGAGAAAATGAGAAATGGGAAGAGTGCGGATGAGGCAGAGCTAGTATGGAATAAACCCAACAAGGTTCTAGTAATGAAGTCTCGGTATGCATGAAGGGTTGAAGAATGAAAAAGAAATGAATGAGAAAAGGGTGAAAAGAAATAGCCCTCCATCAATTCAACCTTAGGGCGATGAATCGGGTTCAATACATATGCTCTTGGTGGTTACTAAGGTAACGCCGGTATTGAAGACAAGACGTCATGGACCCAAATGACGACCGCACTAAACTTCCCAAACTACTCAAGTTCCTCTTAAAAGGGCTTGTTTCATTCTCACGGGAACCGACATTATCTATCGACTTTCTCTTAGAGATTGTTGATATTGAAGAAGGAGACCCTCTCCTAGTCTCCGAAGACAGAACCAAATGAGCACAATTGAGTCTAGAGCCAAGAGATCATCCACAATATCTTATTAGGACACTAAATTCTTGAAGACTTCTGTTTCACACAATGTGGAAAGTAAGAATATATTAAGAGTCCCACGATTATCCTTGTGGTTTTGCCGAACATCCGAGTGGTATGTAAAAGTATTCACGATGAAGATGGAAATCCTTCTAGAGCCAACATCAAACAAGCTCTTGGTGGGTGACATGTGAGATTTTTCAAAAGATCAAACTTGTGACAACCGGATAGAACGATGGGGCGATTCACTCGTGAATCAACCTTGGTCCAGAATGGAATTGATGAATACTTTTGGAAAAACCGTTCGATGTGCAAACCTTCTTTTCTCTAGCACGTCGAATGTGTACTTATGTTTTCAAAATCAAAAGTATCTCGATTGAAAATACTTTTAGAAAACCGCTCGATGTGCGAATCTCTTCTTTTCGCTAGCACGTCGAATGTGTACTCTTTTCAAATATAAAAGTATTTATGATTGAAAATTGATCTTTCTCATAAAACCTTCGTCAGATTGTAAAACTCTTTCTTCAAGCAATACACGATTGTTCTTCAAATCAATGTTTCATCAATCGGTGAATCTCAATTCTCTGGTTCACTCACTCCGTGTTGTCTTCTTTGAGACGTTCGGTTTGAGAACGACTAGAACAATTGCGAAACCCATCAAGGAGATTCTTGAATTATACCGATCACAGCGATACTTGTCTTGATCAATGGGGAACCGTGGGCGTGTACCTCAATTCGACGAAAGTGGTCAAAGACACTTTCGTGTGTTTTATTGCTAACTGTTGTTTGCGGTACACTTGGACGGTTGCGGTGATCGTAATTGAGGAGTCAATCCAAAGCCGCATGCTCACAAGCATCCACACTTAATTGAAGAAATCATGACCGGTGCATATCTACGTAACCGGCTCGATATTTCTATACTATGCTTCGCTACGCCGCAAATATCATGAGTCGAGAAAGCTTCCGCTACTCGATGGAAAGATGTCATGATTCAAAAGTGTGAGCATGTCGGTCCGAAAGTCACAACTTCACATGATGGCAACACAATAAAGGGTGATCCGAGATGTGTCTTGTGGTGATGATCTCAAAGAAAGCTCAAAGATCATCAATGATGTGGTTCAGTTAAAGGCCTCCACTAAAAGTACAAATCAATGCGGACTTTGAAGATTCGCTACTAAAGCACAAAGATTGCGGAAATGAAGAATTCAAGTCTACGAGCTCAAGAACGAAGTCAAAGATAGAATGCTAGGAAGCAAAATGTATTTCATGGGGTGACCTCCCTTAGGGGGAGATTGTTAGGAATTGGAAATTCCATGTTAAAGAGTCGGTCACCCCAATAATGGTCTAGCATATGTTAGCTCGTAGATTTGTAGTTATTTACGTTATGTAGTAGTTAATTAGTTAATTTGTAGCGTAGAATAGTGTAGTGCAACACCGTGGAGGAAGGACGGGTCTTTACCCACTGTATGCCTGATCCACAGGCCGTTAGGAGGTCGTATTTCATGTAACTATAAATACCCCTTCCATCCATGGAAGGGGTGGTGCTTCTCATTCAATCTAATATTCCATACTTTGTGTAAACCTCTAGCAAGAACACCCTCTCTCTCTACTAACTCTCTAACTATGGCAAACATGTATTTTGATCATCCAAGACCACCCGAATCATCAACACAATAAAATAATGATCCTACAGAGGTCATCAATGTTAACAACTTCCATGGTACCTGAAACTTGAAAAGAGATCGTGAGAAATTGAGAAAATTTTGTTTAAAAATAAAATGGAAGACTTAATGAAAATCCTAATATAACTCCCAAAGATGGCGCCAAAACTTGATGCGAGTTTCTTGACTGTGTTTTAATATTTATAAGTCTCGTTATACCTATGGTCTACCATAATGCACTAACGGGCAGTGTACCCGGTCGTGTGTAGTGTAGTATTCGGTAAAACCGAGGTCGTCCTAAGAGCTATGTGTGGGATTTAAACTAAGTCTAGGTGTCACAAATTTTAATATGATTACAATATAATTAACTACTAACGCAAATAAAGGTGAGGGTTGTGATCAATAGAGGAGAGGGGTGCTAACCTAGTTACTCATCCTAATGTGTTTACGTCTAATTACTTCCAATTACTTTAGGTGGGGTCAAAGTCGATAGGACAGCATTTGGTCAGTTCTTCTTAACCTATCAGCAAAGGGTCCCACTGGATAAATAAGGTGACCCGTCATAAGTCCAGTTGTTCTTAGTCCCCTAAGCCAAGTCATTAGGTACCGCTACATGCTAGATTCATAACAATGAGTGCCCGGGCGCTAGCAACTTAAACACTCATCCCCGACTTCTTAAGTTCATCCAAACGGTAGGTGATCAGTTGGTTAAATCGCACAAGCAGAAAGGGTAGCCAGTTGGTCATATCTTACCCTTCCCACTCAGTCTACCTACTTAGGGTCATTTGGTCATATCTCCTAAGTAACTAGCCACTACATCCATTCAAAACTACCGAAACAAGGGTAGCTACCAACAAACTATGCATGCATACACTTAGAAATAATTATACGGAAGCAATATAAATGCAAACAAAAAAATTAAGGAATCATAACAAGGCCAGCACCAGAGGTGCTTAGCCGCTCATATTAACTAAAATAATCGATTCAATGTTTAACATTATGAAATACATGAATTGAAAATAAAGAAAAGATAAAATGCTAATGCTTATCGTAGAGGAGTGATTTCTCCCTTGGAGATAGCTCCGTATGCTCCTCTAGATCTGCCTTCGACTTCTTCTCACGTTCACTTGATGTTGTGTGTGAAATGGGATGCTTAGAAATGCTGGAAATCGTGGGGTATTTATAGGCCAGAATTGGTTATGGCGTAACTAATGATAAGAGTTACGCCGTAACATACAATTCTTCGTATTTTGCACTAAAAATGTTGGTTACGGCGTAACTATGGAAGGAGTTACGTTGTATCTTCAATAAATCTTGGTTACACCGTAATTGATACAATAGTTACGGCGTAGCTTGCAGCGGCGCGGAACCTCATTTGACCTAGTTGGTTACGTCGTAATCTTTGGGGGAGTTACACCGTAATCTTCTGTTGAGTTGGTTTTCTAAGCCACGCTTCAGTTACGGCGTAATGTGAGAGAGGAGTTACGCCGTAACTTCTTCAAAATGAGCATACTATGATATATCTTCAATAAATTCTCCAAATCCGCGTCTCTTTAGCTCCAATGCTCGTATTTTACCTGAAAGTGAAATATAAAGGAAAACAAACGTAAATCCATATAAATGATATAAAATACGGGCATTATCGGGGTAAATTGACACTTAACATTCAGGACTATTTGATGTTATCATAATCCTTTGTGAAATCAAACCACAACTATATGAATCCTACTTAACATGTAATAATTCGTATTTTTTGGTTACTATTCCTTTTTACCATTCACTTTAACTATTCGCTCCTAAAAAATTTATTTCACATTCTCGTGAGTTAACCTATTTTCATGATAACCCAAGAGTTTGACACCCGTAGGGTCATTTTTGCAAATTTCACAAAACCGTGTCTAAGATTTACGTTTAAGTTTAAACGACATTTAGACATCCTGATATGTCCATAAAATATTACAAACAAGAGAAATATATGTTTTTCACATCATAGGACATTTTCATAAGTCTTTGCTTTTACGTTTTTCGGTTTTTCGTTTTACGCATTTTACACGTTTTAGGTCTATGGTTTTAGGTTCTTAAGACTTTAAGCATCTCGATAGAATTTATCACTCATTTAATATGATATTATAGAGTATATTGATAAGTTTTAGCATATTTATAAGTTTCGTATTTCTAGAATAACCGGTTTTAAGTTTCGTGACTTTACGACTTACAGTTAGCGATTAACGGGACCAAAACTCACTCCGTAACTTATATAAGGCCAAGATTCATCCACCTAGTCCCTTACCCTTATCCATGAACGTATATATGGTGGCCTTGGTGTCTTGGTGAGAGCCATGGAACGATTAGATCATCATGTGTTACATTAGGAGCCATAGAAAGTCGTAAGGCTAAAAATTAACCAAGTATGCTTCATGTGGTTCATTCTAGACCATACCTTAGTGTAAACTAACCTCCTAAAGGCCCTATAAATACTCCCTCCCCCTATCTTGGTCGTTCATAACCTCACACACACAAACACTTTCATCATTTGATTTCCAACTTCAAGTATTATCCAAGAGATTCAAGCTACAAGTAAACTACATCAAATTTCTTGCAAAATTAGGTGATATTCTTGAGTTTAAATCCACTCAATTCATCTAAGATCTCATCACAAGCCCTCCAAGAATACAAGAAGTGTAGAAGGTTGCTAAGGTGTGGGAGAGTACTCAAATCCTAGTTCTAGTCCCAGACCTTGTTTATTTTCCTTTCTTATTGAAAGCCACAAGTTGTAAGAAATCCTAAAAAACTCTTGATCAACACCTTTTACTTGTTTTATTAGTGTTAATTTATGTTATATATGTCTAGTTATATTGATCATATGATGTACAAGTCTTTAAAATTCAAGTTTGAACTTACATATTGTCTTATATTATCAAATTAGTAAAAACTAGTCATATTATACATGATTGAGCCATTAAACCATTTATCTATAAACTTTTATGTTTACATATTGTAAAAGACAAGATCAAACCAAAAATATAGCAATTTGAATCACCCACAATGGACAAACAAGTCAAAAGTTATGATAAAAAGAAGTTAGCGAAACTTAGAAACCTAAAAACTACCAAAAAGCCCACTACCGAGATCTGGAAAATTTTAGAGGCACTTCTGGTCTAATTCATCAAAAATTTAAAACACGAAAGTTGTCCGGAACGATGAATTATGTCTACCGCGATAGAACTCGGCCTGAAAACACCAAGCAAGGGCATTTTTCTGCCTCAAATGGTAAGGAGAGTTTTCGACGTCAACATTTGGTTTTCACATTACAAGTAATTAGGAACCATGTAACCACTTAATCTATATGTCACAAGCAAAACGAATGTTTTTTTTTCATATTGAGCACTAGAAAACTATAGAGCTTCATGTGAGGGGTTTCATTTGGGTAAACGTATCAACGAGTTGCTGGATTTATGAATTAAAGTGTCCTAGCTCCTTGAACGTAAACTACATAACCTCTAAATTATGATGGCCCGAACGGTAGTACGAGATATATAAAATATGAATGTTTCATAAACCGTTTCTATAAAACGATATACACAAAACTACCAAGTACTACATCATGATCAATATAAGGACATATATAGGCTCGTTTATGTTTTCTTAGACACTAGAAGGGTACCCGCGCAATACGGTGGCGAATACCCGGTGACTATTTTTGTGGCGGGTAAATGTTTTTTCATTTTAAACCTTCCTTATTTAGCATGTCACAGATACTTTATAACGTAGTAGACATATATTTTTCAAAAGTAGAACGTCTAAATTATTAAAAGTGTAAATAGTTGACACTTTTATTATTCAAATTTTTGCATTAAATTTGTGGTTATAAGTTTAGTGAGTTTTTTCTTTATAAACTAATCTATTAAAATATATCATTATTGGAGGGGGTTACTATATATGGTTTAAATGAGATTGAAATTTTAAATTTTACATTAATTTTTTAATTTTCCTTTTATAGTAATGTTTTTTGTTTTAAAATTTTAAGAATAGATTATGTCAAAGCCTAAGACGCAATAAATATTCTAGGTTGCTCCTAGGATTCTCTCAGCCTTCTATCATCGTACTTTCACTATCACTTTGCTTTACAGTGAGTATTCACGAACCCCTTTCCCTAACTATTTTAATCATTTTGGGATGGATGCATGAACCATATTTGAACTAAATTTATTACTATCTTATGAACTCTTTTGACTTAAACTTTTGAATTTAAATTAAACTCTTGAATTTAATTACGAACTTATGATTTGTTTTGAACTTAATGAGCCGTACATACTATGACTTAAAGTCTTGCCTTATGGGTGGAGCGTGCAAAGTCTCGCCATGTCGGTGGAGCGCTCTTGACTTAAAAGTCTCGCCATGTCAGTGGAGCGTTCTTGACCTAAAAGTCTCGCCTTATTGGTGGAGCGTGCAAAGTTTCCCATATTTGGAGCGTTCTTAATTGTGTATAATAGTTGTATGATGTATTGTTCGTACATCTGCATTGTTAGTCTCCTATTAGTAAGTAGTATGGATAGCGCTATTAGACGTAGGCCAACCTCTCGTTCACTATGTTACGGGACGCATATTATTTATTCTCGGGGTTTTGCCTGGCATACATTATTATATATGCAGTGCTTATATTGTGTACTATTATGACCGCATGTGCTTGACTACCAGATATACGACTTTTTATGCAATGGGTTGTGAACACATAGTTACAAGTCTTGTATGGGCGGGACTTGCAACTGAATGGATTGACATCGCCTTTTCTTTATGGACTTTTCTTAAAGACTTTGAAATTACTTTTATTATGGAAATATATATGAACTTATATGTTACAAGTATTGGGTGGGCGGGATTTGAAACAGGATAAGTTGATAGAATATTTGCCGTATGCACTTTCTTAAAAAGGTTTTCATATCATAAAACGTGTATACTCACCAACTATATTCATAGTTGACCCATTTTCTCTCATGCATTTCAGGCGATCGTCAATAAACTTTTTTTCAAGGTCTTTTGCATAATGAAGTTTTCACATGTCACTACTGATCATTATGTATTACAAAGCTATCTTTTCGGAACTAAACTTTGTATCTTAATTGCCGATGTTGGCTATAACAATGTTGTAATGATATTTTTTTTCTTTAATATAAATTATGGTATTGTTCCATATCTCTTTTGTGATGATTATTGATTATGTTGCACCCCACGTTTCCGCTTTATCGGAGTATTACAGATTGGTATCAGAGCCTAAGGTTATAGAGAATGCCGGTTTTCTTAAATAAAAATCGCAACTATAACCAGAATAAAGTTTTCTTAAATACCGAACGTCTTACGAGTTGACTAGTCCGAGCATTGCATAATTACTCCTCAATTATACATAGCCTGATCACCTATGTCTAATTCAGGAAGAATAATACAATGATGGGAGGCTCAAGGCGCACTAAGGAGCAAAGAGGGGCAAAGAGCCTCGAGTCGAGGCGCATTCCAAGGCGCGGGATTCATGAATATGAGGCGCACTAAATACATTAAGTTTTTATAATATATGTAACCATTTATGTAGTTTAAGTAACACAAAATAACATTAAAATACTTAATACATGGCACATATTGCCATTATAAAGATTAAAATGGATAAGTTGTCACTTCTAAAACGGATCAACTCTTTGGCTCGATGACCTATATAGAGATTAAAATCCATATGAGACTAAATATGCTTATGTCCTACACTTGTAAACTTACATCTAACAAAGCTCACAATTTAACCCAAAATATCAACAAGCAACGTATTAATATTCAAGGCATAATGCCACATTTTCATGATAGTATGTCATAAAGAAAATACTTAATGAAACAAAGTAACTTCTTAAAGAAAATTTCAATCAATAAAATAAACATAAAATCAATTCAAATTTACAAATCATACAAATAATCACCATATGAATTAAAAGGCCCATGTATATAACTTATAAGGCCAATTTTTCTTATCTTAATATCTAAAAAAAGGGCCCAAAAACCCGTTACATCTCCGAGGCGCAAAAATTCCTAAGCCGCAAAGGCGCAAAAATCCCCAAGGCGCACGATTTTTGTGGGATTCATGCATGTCGTGAGCCTCGATCTAAAAAAATCCCAAAGACTAGACCCTCGTGCGACTTAGCACCTAGGCGCGCCTTAAGCGCGATTTTGACAACTATAGATGGGAGTAGTAGTCTTAGAACATTTTTGGTCGTGTCTAAAGAGTCTGATCACCTGAAATTGCATTAGTTATATGTGTATGCATAGAATGTTCGTATATTTTTGTTTATGTTACCATATCATATATATATGCATTTAAGTATATGTTTTCTTTTTGCTACCTTATGACTTGTTAGACTCAGCACGTCTTTATTTCTGCCATTTTATGATCTCAATGTCACGACTGTCATTGTACCGTACATCATCCGCCAAAGTTCACGGCATTCATTAATCTGAGACTTAACGTCATCGACTTTAGTTTCATTTTTTTATTTGATTGGTGTAACAATTCCAAAATATAGGAAATCTTTCAAAAGATCTCCTTCAAAGATGTTGAATTCTTCCTTACTGATAACTTGTTTCCTAGATTGATCTAGTGACAGTTCTTGTTTGATGAGTTGCGAAAATCAAGCTAAGAATCAAGTTGTTACCCAATCCAATTCAACTTAATCTCATGACAGTTCTTGTTTGATGAGTTTTGAGATTAAATTGGAATCGACAACCTAAAGGTCTTTTGAGGGCTATGCTCGAAAATAGGAAAGTTTACCTCATCAAATCTGACCATGAGAACGTACGTATATAGAATGAACAAACTGAACTTCAGGACGAAGTTCCGTTATTTTTGGGTTACTATTCATTTTTACTATTCACCCCGAAATTTTTATTTCACATTCTAATAAGTTAAGTTATTTTCATGATAACCCGATATGTCAATACAATATTAAAAACAAGAGAAATATAGGTTTTTCACATCATACAACATTTACATAAGTTTTAGATTTTTACATTTTCCGGTTTTGTGTTTTACGCATTTTACGCGTTTTAAACCTACGGTTTTAGGTTTTTACGACTTTAAGCATCTCGATAGAACTTATCACTCCTTTAATATGCTATTATAGAGTATATTGATAAGTTTTAACATATTTATAAGTTTCGTATTTTTAGGATGCCCGATTTTAAGTTTCGTGACTTTACTACTTACATTTAGCGATTAACGGACCAAAACTCACTACGTAACTTATCTAAGGCCAAGATTCATTAACCTAGCCAATTCCCCTTATCCATGAACGTGTATATGGTGGCCTTGGTGGCTTGGTGAGAGCCATGGAACATTTAGAGCATCATGTGTTACATTAGGAGCCATAGAAAATCGTAAGACTAAAAATCAACCAAGTATGCATCATGTGGTTCATTCTAAACCATACCTTAGTGTAAACTAACCTCCACAAGGCCCTACAAATACTCTCTCCCCCTCTCTTGGTCGTTCATAACCTCACACACATAAACACTTTCATCATTTGATTTCCAACTTCAAGTATTATCCAAGAGATTCAAGCTACAAATAAGCTACATCAAATGTCTTGCAAGATTATGTGATATTCTTGAGTTTAAATCCACTCTAGTCATCTAAGATCTCATCAAAATCCTCCAAGAATACAAGAAGTGTAGAAGGTTGCTAAGGTGTGGGAGAGTACTCAAATCCTAGTTCTAGTCCTAGACCTTGTTTATTTTCCCTTCTTATTGAAAGGCAAAAGTTGTAAGAAGGCCTAAAAAACTCTCGATCAACACCATTTACATGTTTTTTTAGTCTTAATATATGGTATATATGTCTAGTTATATTGATCATATGATGTACAAGTCCTTAAAATTCAAGTTTGAACTTACATATTGTCTTATATTATCAAATTAGTAAAAACTAGTCATATTATACATGATTGAGCCATTAAACCATTTGTCTATTAACTTTTATGTTTGCATATTGTTAGAGACAAGATCAAAACAAAAATGTAGCAATTTGAATCACCCGAAACGGACAAAGAAGTCAAAAGTTATGATAAAAAGAAGTTAGCGAAACTTAGAAACCTGAAAACTACCAAAAAGCCCACTGCCGAGATCTGGAAAATTTTAGAGGCACTTCTGGTCTGATTCATCAAAAAGTTAAAGCACGAAAGTTGTTCGGAACGATGAATTACGTCTACCTCAAGAGAACTCGGCCTGAAAACACCAAACAATGGCATTTTTCTGCCTCAAATGGTAAGGACAGTTTTCGACGTCAACATTTGGTTTTTACAATACAAGTAATTAGGAACCATGTAACCACTAATCTATATGTCACAAGCAAAACGAATGTTTTTTTTATTTTATATATTGAGCACTACAAAATTATGGAGCTTCATGTGAGGGGTTTCATTTGGGTAAATGTATCGACGAGTTGTTGGATTTATGAATTAAAGTGTCCTAGCTCTTTGAACATTTACTACATAACCTCTGAATTATGATAGCCCGAACGGTAGTACGAGATATATATACTATGAATGTTTCATAAACCGTTTCTATAAAACGACATACACAAAAATACCAAGTACTACATCATGATCAATATAAGGACATATATAGGCTCGTTTATGTTTTCTTAGACATTATGTCAAAGCCTAAGACGCAATAAATATTCTAGGTTGCTCCTAGGATTCTCTTGGCCTTCCATCATCGTACTTTCACTATCACTTTGCTTTACAGTGAGTATTCACGAACCCTTTTCTCTAACTATTTTAATCGTTTTTGGGTGTATGCATGAACCATATTTGAACTAAATTGATTACTATCTTATGAACTCTTTTGACTTAAACTTTTGAACTTAAATTAAACTCTTGAATTTAATTACGAACTTATGATTTGTTTTGAACTTAATGAATCATACATACTATGACCTAAAGTCTTGCCTTATGGGTGGAGCGTGCAAAGTCTAGCCATGTCGGTGGAGCGTTCTTGACCTAAAGTCTCGCCTTATTGGTGGAGCCTTCAAAGTATCCCATGTTTGGAGCGCTCTTAATTGTGTATAATAGTTGTATGATGTACCGTTCGTACATTCGCATTGTTAGTCTCCTATTAGTAAGTAGTATGGATAGAGCTATTAGAGGTCGACCAACCTCTTGTTCACTATGTTACGGGACGCATATTACTTATTCTCGGGGTTTTGCCTGGCATACATTATTATATACGTAGTGCTTATATTGTGTACTATTATGACCGCGTGTGCTTGACTACCAGACATACGACTTTTTATGCAATGGGTTGTGAACACATAGGTTACAAGTCTTGTATGGGCAGGACTTGCAACTGAATGAATTGATATCGCCTTTGCTTTGTGGACTTTTCTTAAAGATTTACTGCTACTATATTATTTTGAATAAATACAATAGGGATATTAATTTGAAAATGTATCAAATCTGAAACATTATTTTCAATGTGTACGTGTATTATTGTGTTTATATTTACGGGTAAAGTTTGTTACATTTGAATGGCTACAATAGCGGAAGATACTATATATCAAATGATAATGATCTAGAGACAAGAAATAAGTGCCAATATACAATGTAATCTGTAAGCTATTGTTCTTTTGAGAACAGAAAAGATGTAATATTTTACTAGATGAATAATATGCTTGTGTCTTCTCCAAATAAATATAATGTTTGACTTACAATAATTAAAGATTTTTCTAGTTGAACAACTATTCGAAGTGTTTCCTAACAACTATTTATATTCTAGTGTTGTATACATTTTATTTGTTGATTAAAATTTGAATGTAAGCATTGACTGACTCAATTGTTATCTGTTTTTGAATTGTGTATGACATATCTTGTACGATCAATACTTTTTGTTTATCATTAATGGAGGGTGAAAAACCTGAACACAACACGAATTGTCACCACTAATGTATGAGCCGAGCTCGTGGAAAGTTTCGGGATATCTTGTACGATCATTATATACTTATACGTATGTTTATCATATAATTGGCTCAAAACATCATAAAATTAGGGTGAAAACCTGAACACAACACGAATTGTCACCGTTTCCACCCTAATGATTAGTGATGCATGGCGAACTTGAAGATACTAGAAACAGGCTCTCATTTGAATCAGGCTACAGTTACTATTGGCTGGTTTTGACAGAGATAATTACATGAGTAGTTGAGTACTACTATAATGAGGCAAGAGAATATATAAAAGTGATATTTAAAAAAAAACGATGTAGGTAAAAGAACAACTTGGGTTTCAACATTTTCCCAAAAAACAAAACACTTATTTTGGAATAATACAAAATGAGAAAAGCTAAATATATCCGACAATTACTTGTAACAGAATTACAAATGAAATTTGGTATCATACATTCATGGTTAGCCATGACATCGATATATATCCTTTTGAGAGTGAATTATTTCTTTTACCACATTTGATGTTTAATTTAACGAACATCACATAAAAGAATCATTTACTTCTAAGCGGTAAATAGTGCAGCATACATTTTGGCGTAAATGGTTTTGCTAAAGCCGAAACTAAGTAAGACTATTACACAATTACATGATTTTCCAAATACTTTTTCAACTATTGGAGCATACGCAATGACATCGTACTCGCTCTTCTTCACCATGCTCTTAGTTGTGGTGCACAATGTTGACATGACCATTGCATACCGCTCATGGTCAGGTTGTGGTGAAATGTTTGATTTGTTTTATACAACCGTGATGATTCTGAAAAGGTTGTTTGTTTGATTTGATTTTTATTACCTCTTTTATAATAATAAAACGAACTAAAAAATTTGAAAAAAAATCACAGATCCACATCGGTGAATGATATAAGTGGTGCGAGACTTCTTGGGCTGTACTCAAAACTTCCTTTATATGTTTATATACATCTGGGCTTTATTCGGTTTAGCTTTAAGATAGTACACTGTATGGTGCGGCAGTACGGAGTTGCGCCCGATAATAAAACCGATTTGGGATATAACAATATAGCGTGTCTAGTATGGCGTTAGTAAAAAAAGTCGCATTGATCATTGTAGATACTCTAAGTTTATACTTGTATTGTTTTTCAAAATTCCGTGAGCACGTAAGATATTTAGTTAGCCAATTCACTCATGCTCATCGTAATAATATATACGGAGTAATAATTTATTGCATTCTTTTTGTCTTACAATAAACTGTCAAAATTAATGTTCATTTTGTATTTTAATCAATTAAAAGAGACTTTAAGAGTCAAGATTCTATTTTATTGTTCGAGAGTGTGATTATTAGACGAAGAAGTAAGAAACAATATCTGCATTTTTACGATATAAAAAGAGAGATACCAACAATTAGGAAAAGGAGATGGGACATGGTTGGGTGTGGGGATGGAATTATATTGCTCGAGCACTCTCTTTTTGAGTTTTAGAGAGGTGGGTGCAATGTCCATTTATAAATTTTATAAGTACCATCACCCCAACATGTATCTTATAACACTTTTATAATATAAACATTCCTTAATAAATTTTTATAACACACCATCATAAATATCTTACTCACTCAAAAAGAATAATAAATAGATATACCGAAAACGGCCGTTGTGGCCTTGGCGAGGGACCGGATAACGCCGGTATGGCGGTGATGGTGGTGCAATTTGGCGCCGCCATAGGTGCAAAATTTTGCCTATGAGGTGCCATTTGCCACTGCACCGACGCTTTTATGATTATAAGTGAGGAAAGTGAAAGAGGTTATCATTTTTACATTGGTAATATATAAATTTATTATTACACCTTGTAAACACAAACAACAACCTTTGTGCATACTCTATCTTTCTTTCCTCAGCTTGCAGGCCATATGGGCAGAAAGATACGTGAGACAAAATCATATATGTACTTTCCTTTTCACTTTGCAACCTCACTTTATTTTTTTATTTTTGTACTTTCCTTTTACTTTCTTCTTAAAAATGGATTTGAGAACACACCGTAAGGTAATGTACCTCAAACTGAGTGTGTGCCCATGAATAGAAAAGATTTCTGATGCAATATTTGTCATGTTTGGCAATCATGTGGTGTTGTGGGGTATTTCACCAACGGTGTGTATAAATCCATTAGTCATGCATCTTTTGATTACTTGTTGAATGTATTTTGTTTCATTCATATGCCATATGAATTTATATATGCTTTTGTCGTGAATAATGTGATTGTCTAGTCTGATTACTTGATTATAAGCTCCTCTATTATAATTTTAGTAAGAGATTATTCAAACTTTTGTATAGAAATACGAAAACCACATCCAAAAGTATGAAACTTTTATTATTCATTTGAGGATTGAGTTTCTCTTATATTCAAATAATGATGATCATGTTTCTAATAAAAAAAGACTATGAATAATTATGGGTTCGCTTCAAGTAAAAAATTAGAACGCTTACTATTTTGCTTACACATCGACCTATCATGTTCATATAAACTTGATAATCAATTAATCACTATCTTTCATTTACTAACAAATTCCTGTTAATGCAATAAAACACTCTGTATACTTATCCATTTAATTCTTCACAATATGCTATTTTTACTGTTTAGCATACAAGTTAGAAATGCATTGCATTTGTTTATGCCATTGTTTCTTAAAAGTTCTTATATTGATTGTAGAGAGAGCATGATATACTTAGATGTCAATTGACAAAATTTTCATATCATAATTAATAATCCCGAAAAAAAATACATATTTATAAAAAGATATAAAAACAACTAATCCCAGGCGCTGGGTGCACCAGCCGTGCCATATCCTGCACCACCATAGCCCCCATATACACCAGCGCCACCGCCTCCACCATAGTAATCCATGCTGCCACCGCTACCCCTATTAAAGGAATTGTCCTTTCTGAAGTCACGACCACCAAACCGTCCTCCTGAGCGTCTATTCTTACCACCACCACCATAAGCCGCCCGGCTCGCATAACGAGTGAGCCATTGAGGTACCTCTTGATTAGCTTCTTGCATCAGGTCAGCTAGCGGTTTAGCTAGTGACGTATTGTTCTCGTTAAAAAAAGCTGTGGCCAGTCCTGTCTTGCCAGCTCTTCCTGTACGTCCTATCCTGTGTACGTAATCATCAATGTCATTAGGGAGGTCAAAGTTGACCACATGAGAAACGTGTGGGATATCAAGACCACGAGCTGCCACATCAGTAGCAACAAGAATTGGAGTCTTTCCGCTCTTGAATGACCTCAATGCTAACTCCCTTTCCTGCACCGTTTTATTAACAAAACACATTTCATTTAAATAAGACTTTGTAGCAATTTTTGTGTGTGCATAATTCTAGTTATATTACCGGCTGTGTTCTGTCACCATGAATTGTAGTAGCAGGAAAAGCATTGCTGCATAGCCAATATTCAAGTGAATCGGCTCCCTTCTTTGTCTCAACAAATACTAGTGTAAGAGGTTGCTGCGAATAGGTACCAACGCAAACATTAAACCGTTGCTAACGTATGCTACACTAAAACTAACAATAGAAACACTCATATTTTATCTGTATAATATGCAATAATGCATTAAAGGGTATCCAGTGTTACCTTGCCGGATCCGTTATCCTTTTGTGCATGAAGAAGGTCCATAAGATGGCTTCGTTTATCAGTTTCTTGAACAAATTCCACCCTTTGAACAATCAAATCAGTACTTGAACCAACACGTCCGACAGTCAGAAATATGTAATTTGATAGAAAATCAGACGCAAGTCTCTGCAGAATACAAGCAAATTTCAGAAAACAGAAATTATGAATTTGAAAAATGCAAATATCCCATTATGAATTTTAAACCAGTTAAAGAGAAGTTATATAGCAACAAACCTGGATTTCTCTAGGAAACGTGGCACTGAACAACATTGTTTGTCTTCCACCAGGTGAAGGCATGTCGGTTTGTTCCACAATCTTCCTAATTTGGGGCTCAAATCCCATATCCAACATCCGATCTGCTTCATCAAGAGCTAAGTACCTTATCATCTGCAATGATACTTTTGCTCTCTCCAACAGATCAACCAATCTCCCAGGAGTGGCAACAAGGATATCAACTCCTCTCTCCAACTCTCGTAACTACAAAAGCAAATAAAAACAGTGTAATAAAATTCATTCAGCGGAAAGTTATTGGATATGGAGCAGAATTAATTTTACGGAAATGTCTACAACATATATGATTGGCGGCTTTCCTCAAGAAAGATTTCACGAAATATAATAGCGAAACATGTGACATGTGCAGGTTTTGAGCCGCGTAACTACCATGTTCAAACACTAAAAAGTTGCACAATTATTCAACTTTTAAACATACAGTTTCCGATCACGCCCAATTATTCATGTAGGCAGCTTTGAGATAATTTACCTGTTGATTGATCGGGGCTCCTCCATAAACCACTACCACCTTGACACCAGTCTGATAAGCAAACTTCCGAGCTTCCAAGTGTATCTGCGTGTAGTTAAACACACAAAACACATTAACTACACAAAATCCAACACTCTAACAGCATAAAATACTAAAATCGGTATTACAAAATTGCTAAATTTGGTCATAAATCAAACCTGACAAGAAAGTTCCCTTGTAGGAGATAAAATGAGAGCAAGTGGAAAAACCGTCCTAAATCCATGCGGCCTTTGTACAGCTTGCCCCCTCATAATCCCACTAATTATAGGAAAACAAAAAGCAGCCGTTTTCCCAGATCCCGTCTGAGCACAAGCCATCAAGTCTCGTCCCGCAAGTGAAATAGGAATTGTGTAGCGCTGAACAGGTGTCGGTTTAACATATTTACACCTCCTAATGTTAAGATTCAAAGCTTCCCCTAAATCTATCTCAGCAAAAGTATTAACCGGCGGTGGTACATTAACTCCACTAGTCTCAACGGGAATATCCTCATAAGCATCAAAATTAATTCCGTTACTTTCTTGATCTGATGCAATATCTTCAGGAGCCTCTATCTCATCGCTACCAAACGGGTTAGCCTCTAACTCCCTACCACCCCAACTACCACCTCTATTTCCCCAACCACCTCCTCGACCACCACCACGACCGCCACCACCTCCACCACCATACCCTTGCCTGCCATAGTCAGACCTAGGGCCAGCCCACCGTGACCCACTCGGCTGCCCACTATATCCTAACCTATCATTAACATGTACCGGCCCATTATTTACTGCAGCTGGTCCAGCAATCTGTTCGGGTGTGGGTGGCCTGTTACGAAGATGAGGTGGAACATACGCAGGTCTACTAGAACCCCCGCCAACCCCATAACCGTCAGACCCTGAAGCTGCATTATCAACAGCATCTGCCCAAGAGGTTCTCATAATTTACAAGTATAAATCCTCAACCTCGCCCACACTTAAAATCCCGAAAGACGCGAATTCGCTTAACCGTAACCAATAATACTAAAAAAGTTGCTAATATCCGAAATCAATTATTCCTGTATACAATAAAACAGAAGAAAATTAAATCAGGTCCAACTAGCTAATTGTCATGCATTTGCATTTATAAACACCAGGATTACATTGTGCAACCAACAAAATTTAAACAGCATTCATACATTAGATCAGCTAGCTCGTATTAGCTACGGGATTGCGTTTTGAAATAGATTATTGAAAGAAAATTTAAACAGCATTCATACATTAGATCAGCTATTATCATTTTGAAATAGATTATTTTCGCAGATAAATTTTTTTTCAAATATTGTTTTCTGCATTTTGCAATAATACTCAATTTCAAAACGCAATCTGCGACAGGGACGCAGGGGGTTCCGTGGGGTCCCAGGACCCCATCGATTTTTTTCGATGCAGTCTTAATTTTGAAAAAACATCAATTTTTCCTAAACGCATCTTAAATGCACCCGGTCCAACGAAATGTGTTTCTCTATTACGGTACAAAAAAAATTGTGCACCCGGTCATATTTGGCCTTCGTCCCTGATCCACAACAACATGCATTTGATATTTATTTAACAATATTTATAATGCAGCATAATTCCTAAAGAACATTTATATAACAAACTAACAAAAAAGCAGCTGATAATATAACACCATCAATTTATAATACATTCATATTCATAAGCATATATAATTCAATCATCAATATACAATAAAGATACATATAAACATGAGAATGAATGATAATTGAAAAAAGGTGAGAGGAAAAATGAACCTGAGAAAAATGAAATGAAAATGTTGGTGAAATCAGAAGACCTGATATAAAGGGGTTTGCCTATATTTCTGTGTGTGTGTGTGTGTGAGAAATAAATGGGACAATGATATTGAGAAAATATAGGAAGGAAGGAACAATAAATAATGCTGTACTTGTGTTTTTGTGATTAGATTTTCATACACATGACAGATATATGAGGAAAAAAGTTTATAAACTACTTTTTGTTGTATTTAAAAGGAAAGTAGAATAAAAAACAGCTTGTATAATATAATCAAGCACTACACACAACATAAAATGTTTTCAGCTTTCATTTATTTATTCATTTTTTACAATCTTTTTTACATTTATATCACGTATCTCATACGTATCTCGTAAATGACTCTAACGATACTTGAACCAACAACTTTTAGATTAGTGGATAACTCACATATCACCATACCAAAAGCCTTATGTAATTTGTTTCTTTAATTTGGATTTTGTTAATCAGAACCTATGAATTGTATAATTAAGCTTATCTTATTTATTAAATAGTTTCTTTTTATAACTATAGTTATTATATATGTATAAATATGAAAATAATGAAGTTATTAAATAACATAACCTATAAAATGGGTTGTGGTTAGCTAAACCATTAGGTAACTTAATGGTCAATTTTTAATCATTGATTTTATTTTATCTAAAAAGATAAACCAAAAACAAGTAAAATTGAAGTTTTGTCTAATAACCATTTCTATACTAACTAAAATCATCTCCCTCTTAGAAGACGAAACTAGTTAGAGTAACTACAATGATAGTTTACTAAATTGCACGTTTACTTTTATGGTTTATAGAACATATATTTGAAGGGTTATGGATTCACAATCTGAGCATACGATTCTCTTTTCAACAACACTTTTTCATAAAGTATAAACAATCACCAAGTACTATTTTAAACAAGTATACTTTCTAACAAAAAAATACCACCATCTCTTTATTTAATGTTTCTTAATAAAAGTATAAACCATTAACCTTGTTCATAGTCAATTATTCTGCTTTAAAAAGTAAGCCATGATAGAATAGATACCTTAAACACATGTCGTGTTTAACCACTTTGAATACCTCTCCACTATCAACGTCTTACAGCCAACCAAACTATGTTTTTAATTTTGACCCGTAACTCCAAACTTGATTTTTTTTTTAGTAATACAGTATGATCTAGCATGAGAACAAACCACCAACAATAACAGTCAAGCATCTTGATGTTCTCGAAAAATATCTTTGTTAAAACCTCACTAAATGTTATCATAGATGACTAGCGAAAGGTTCACAAACAGTTAAGAGGATATCCTAGCTAAATCGCTTACATCTGAGTCATAAAACTCGCCCTCCCCGAAAGACATAAACAGATAAAATTTCATCTGTTTACTCGTTTATCAAGCATTAGAACAACTCTAAGGATGAATGTTCTCTATAGTATATTTACAACTCTTCATTCTTCGTTTAACAATTATCATCATTCATTAGTTAGCGACTTAGCGTATCAAGATACAGCTATTACCTTGTCCTGATTTCTTCTAGCAACATTTAACAATGAAAGCATTATAAACCCAGAACAAACCACACAGTGAAATTTATATTTTTACTGCATCAATTTCAATTACAAAATTCCTAAAATGATATTTAGAAACTCATATAAACAATAACAAGAAATTAATAATACACCTATATACATAATTGTCTCAATATATCTACTACTATTAGCTCATCAAAGGAAAAAAACACTAATACTACAAAATAAAGAATCTGGTTGTAGAATAATACAATGCTCATTATATCAAACCCATCACAGAGCCATTCTAACCATATCAGATTGACAAAAGTACCCCTTTGAACGAAAAATCGAACCAAGACTGTATCGTCAGATCAAAAAGATTATCTGGAAACAAAGTCTGCATTCGGTAGATCACAAGTTGAGTTGAGAAAAGATTGAAGGAACAAGATCTACCACAGACCAGGCAAGACCAGCATACTGAAGCAACCTTATACCTGTATCTACGTCAAACGAATCTTGACTACTGAAAAACAAGAGTTTCCGGAGATACCCATTTGACTTTTTGGCCGTTGGAGAAGCAACCAAAGCAGGGACGTAGCCCGAAGATCTTATAGAAACGCCTAATGCATTTGCTGTAATGGGTAGAAACCATTTTGCAAGAGCCTTGCTGCAGAATTTAACAAGCAGTATGGTGGGGATGCCGACCATGATCCTACCAGCAAAGGCGGCAATAGGGAGTTGAGGAGTGAACACACGAGCTACGTGTTCATGGTGGAATTGATCATACGTCTGTTGGACCCCACTCACCTGGATTTGATGTATAGATCAGTTGTTTGTATAGTATACTAGGAAGTAATCAAGATATACATGTTGCATTATACGGAGTATTTGGTTTTCTTACACAACATAGAATTTAAGGCACAAATAACAATACACAAATCTTTTTGCATTTTCCTCATGAAACACGTCAAAAACCTTTTCATAAAAATAACAATATTTGACACTGCACATGATTCAAGTATTTTTCACATGTTAAAGGACGGATCTGATGTTTCATTAATCTTTTTATGACCACAATCACCGAATAAGTACTTATTAGTCAAAAATTTCCAGTATGGAAATTTAGAACTTCAGTTTTAATAGAGAAAAAAAAGGTTACGTTCTTACAATTCCCAATGCGACGCCGGTGAAAGCCGTGTGATACTCAAAACTTGGAGTTGGAAGCTCGGGTGTCGGGTAAGCAAATAGCAGCAAGAAGCTAAGTGCAACCCAAAAGGATGTAACTGCAAGATAAGCAAAATGTCCAACATAAGAACTACACAGTACACACTACACACTACTATAGTTGAATTACTAAAGCAACTTCAACTATTCAGGAATGAAGAATTCTATAGAAACATCTATAATACAACTTCCATCCCAAAAAACTGCCGACATTTGACTTTTGAGTATCAAATGAGCTGTTAATGTCGGTTCGTCAAGAAGGGTATATTACATTGGTAACTCAAAAATAGCCATTTTACCCAAAATCTACCATTTACACATAATTATATTGAGATTGCCACCTCTAGTTGTAGGCCCGTCCACAGGTATTTGGATAGTAATGATATTTGAATGCACATAGTTGAAACATCAATTAAGCTAAGTACAAGAATCCATACCATTTTGGCCTGAAACTACAAAACTGTCGACATGTTCATGAATACAAAGCCAAAATCGAAGTATTGCCAATCCAAACACAAGTCCACCAATAATGTCAACCACACTGTGCATGCCAAGATATATTCTTCCTAAAGAGAGATGGGGTTATCAATTGGTTAGCTGTTGACCACATTAGCAAAAGTGGACCAAAAGACTTGGTTCTAAAACTTACCCAATCCAATAAGGCCAACAAATAAACAAACAAATGCAAATGCTGCTAGCTGAAAGGACGCATCTGAGGTTTCCTTGTATGACAAGACATAATGCAAGAGGTACCTGAATATCCAGAACAAGAATCAATGAATGTGATTTATATAGTAACAGCAGTTTAAAATTCCTTTTCTGTTTTATCATCAGTGAGCATTACATATGGAAAACCTGAGAATCCTATGCCTTATTTTTCTAATGAGCTCATTACCTCAGTGAAAATGCATATCATCAGCAATGACAGTATTTGAAGAGGCAATAATCAATGCACTTTCAGTAATAATTTTATTTAACACATTCAGTAATAATTTTATTTAACACATTGATTACAACTTTCTTTTGGGGGCACGCAATTTATTCCAAAAGACTTATCTAATGTGATATATGAACTCCTTTATAGTCTAAACAAACTGGGAACTTAACCATGTCAGAAGAATGCTATTAACTAGTATAAAAATTTGCTATAAGCACATGCAATCAATTAGAAATAATAGTAGTTATCAACCTGCAATATTTAAACACCGTTCTCATTTGCTTTCGAGTTATGATTCATATACAAAGCAAACTCAATTTTTTTAATTATGCACAACTAGTAATCACTAGTTATCAAAGGTTTTCCCATAAACAATCCTAAATATATTGGCAGTGATATATAGACCAACACACGCAGAACAATTAAAAAGCATGAACATACCCAGATAAGCAGACAGTGTTAAGAGTATGAGAAGAAGGCAGTCCATATTCCATTGCATTCTCTTTCTCATCTTCAGTAACCGTCAAGATCCTCACGGGCGGGGACTTAGGTCTAGGAGCTGACACCACATCCTAAAACATAAGCAATATCGATATACTCACAAACAATAAGATACGCAAAAAAAGATAACATTCACCAACAATGCAATCAATAAAAAACTTGAGTCTTGAGATTATACCTTTATACAGTTTCCGATATAATCACAGAATGCCATTAAAAGCGTCATTTGCCTTGCCAATTTCCCATGTCCACTCTACACCATAAAACCACACCAACTTAATTACATTCCTCAAAAATATTATTATCTCGAAAAAAAACTATTTTCAATCCAAACATCGTTTCTCCGCTTTTTGCGTCGAGAAGTTTAAAGTTTAAACCACCTCGCACAATGTTCAGTTTGTAAGGATCTAACTTATTTATTTTCTGAAGTCACATTTCCTATCATTTACAGTAATTAGTATCACTAAACCAACCCATAACTTGCATAAACAAGAAAACGAAAAGTTACCCAAAACAGCAACGGAAGAAAGCCAGTATAGAAAGGGACAGAAACAACACAAGACAACCCAGTAAACAATCCATCCAATACCCTATGCTGGTACTTCTGCAAAATCCAACAAACACAGATCCATCAAATCAAAAATCCAAAACATGGGTTTTCCACTTCACACCATAACCAAACAAACCCATATTTTTTTCCAAAAAAAAAAACCCACTTTCAAAAGTCAAATCCCATTGAGACATTTTATCAAACACTTGGTATGCATACCTGAATATGAAGAATTACAGGTGTCCCAGAGACGATATAACTCTCAACCCATGGTTGAATTAATGATCTAATCATTCGGGTCAAATTAAGCATTGAAGACATAATAATCCATGTTACAATCCCACATAAAAATGATACTTGCCATGTGGGTATCATTAAGGTTTCCATTTCTTATAAAAAAATCTTTAGTCCCTTAAAAAGATATGGAATTTAAGGGATTAAAGGATGTGAAAAAATGAGAATTTAAATTGTGACAAGTGTTGAATTAATTAGGGGAAGATTCATATAGTTAGAAGTAGGAAGATTCTGTGTTGTGGAGAAAATAAGGATGTGAATTTTGACCCAGTGTTTTTGCAAGGAAAATTCTAAACGGGTTCTTGCAACTTTATTGGTTTATTACCCCAACGCCGCCACTTTTTTTTCACTTCTCAAACGCCTAACAAGAACTCTCTCATAGCAACTCTCTCTAAGTTTGACAAGTGTCCATATATTTGGGTCCACCTTGTCTAGTGTCTTAGGTTGGTTCAAGAACCTGACTTACATTCTCAAGAACCGACATATTTTTGTCTTTTAAAGAAAAGTAAAGTCTTTTTTATTATAAAAAGACATATATCTTAACTCTACCCACACATACGTATTTTTTTAACTTATACACTTTATATACAAAATACTTTAATACAAAATACTTTAATTACGTATCACACATTATATTTTTATACATTATATACATTTTAAAATATATCATCTCCCCACCCTCTCCCACTCCTACCCGGATCCAAAATCGATGATCATCACCGATCAAAACCATCACCACGATCCAAACCATCAACGATCTTCCTTCGATCACCACCACAACCCACCACCACTCCCCGCCCACCAACCGAATCGACCACTGGAACAACAGGAATCCTAACGATATGATGTCATTTTCAGGTTTATTTTTACCGGATTGTATGTAAAATGTGCTCGATGTATTGAATCAGACTCTGAAGAAGAGAGATAAAGCTTTTAAGAAAAGTTCCTTGCCATTGCTGCTTGTTAGAGTGGTGAGTTTTTGTGGAATTTTTGGTGGTGCTTTTGTAATATCCGTTGCTAATGGTGCTTTCGAACCACCGTGGGTTGCCCACACATAGGGGTGGTTAGAAATGTACTAGCCGTGGGTTGCCCACACACTGGGGTGGTTAGAAATGTACTAGCCGTGGGTTGCCCGCATGCAAGTGGTTAGCAATGTACTAGCCGTGGGTTAGAAATGTACTAGCGATGGTTTCGGTTTTATCATTTTTTTTTTTTTTATAGATTTGATTTAGGTTTTATCATGGAAACACAAAAATACAATGGTATAGATAAGATCTATACACATAGATCTTAGTGGTGATATAGATTATAATTGACCCATTTTGGGTATGAATGAGTAAATGATTCTCGATTTCATGTTTTTGTTGTGATATATTGTTTGTGAGTAAGGTTTCATTTAATCAAGAATGTGTAGCTTATTAACCATTATATATGGCGTTGTGCTTATTGATCGTGCTTGTATGTTACACATGGTTTTTTTATGAGGATTTCAAGGAGTTGGAGTACTTGTCGCTAGGACTCGTTCCGTGGTTCCCTTTTCTTATACCAATGTTTGTGGTCGGAAGGTAATTTTATATGCTTTTACCCTTAAGATTTTCTTGCAAGGGTTAAAGAAGAATTAACAAACAGATTTTCGGTTTCTTTGTGTTTATCGAATATTAAATGATTATTTTCAAGTAGCCTTGAATTTTAGTTGGTAATAATGTGTGTCGATGACCGATATCTTGTTGCTTGCATTTTAATTTCATGTGGCTAGGTGATCGATGTAATCAAGATTCTAAACAACGGAATAGTGAAGAACCTCATTTATGTAACGGAAACAAGAAACAAGGTATGAGGTTAGTGACTTTTTGTTATATTATTAGATGCTCTTAGTTTTTGTTTTTATGTCTGTTTTTCTTATAAATTTTGTTAAGTGGCTTGTGTTATTGCTAAAACTTCCAAGTTTCATTCCTTATCTCGGCGTACTTGTTTCTGATACTAGACGAAATATTGAACGAAAACGAGTACGGTTCTTAGAAATGTATGCAAAGTAGATAATAGGCATGTGCACAATAACATCTTGTTCATCGTGTAACATAAATGTTCCGTGGGAGAATGGTCAATGTGGCGATGCAGATTATGTCGCTGCTTGGGATCATATATTGATCCCAGTTGCTAAAGAATTCAAACCGGACATAATTCTAATATCAGCCGGATTCGATGCAGGTCAGCTCTAGTAACTATCAATGAACATAAAATAATGTATTCCAATAGAGCTCTTAAATCAGCAGTTTAACATCTACCAATTGTATATCTGATGCATCACAGCTATCGGTGATCCTCTTGGAGGCTGCCGTATCACACCAAATGGTTATGCTATATTACTGAAGAAGGTAGCATCGGATAGCCTGCTCATATAATTAAGTAATTATAACATGACAGGAACCAAATTTTATTGGTATTTCTTGTGCCGATGTTTTGTGCGATTGATGGAGTTTAGTGGTGGTAAGATTATAATGGCATTGGAAGGAGGATACAATCTTAACTCTCTAGCAAATTCAAGTGCTTGCTTGTGTTGAGTTATTACTAGAAGACAAACCACCATCGAATCTTTTGATGTTTATCCATTTGAATCAACTTGGCGAGTGATCAAGGCGGTAAAGCCCTATGCCCATGAATCATTAATTTGTATATCTTTATTCAAGTTCTTTAAGGAAATTTATTGGAATTTCATTGTTTTTTTGGATAAGAGTTAATCTCAAACTGAGACACAACTTACATTTGTTCAGGTTCGTGAGGAATTGAGTACATATTGGCCAATACTTGCAGACAAGTTGCTCGAGAACTTGACTAGTAGAGTAGCACCTCTAGTTCCAGAATACATCTTTTCTTCATATAGTCTCGATGTTTTAAACTCTTACTAACTGATGCCATAACTTGATTAAACTTATTTAATGTCGCTTAGCAATTTTGGACAATGTTGATCGAATCCATAAAGTTATCTCGCTTTATTATCATCGTGATATAGTCCAAATACTTGTTTATCCGTTCGACACACTTGTATCAAGGTTTTCCGAACTTTATTATGTGCATCATGTGGCAGCAGATATATAGCTCGTAGTCGATGATGAATATGATGATGGTTCAAATGCATTACCGGAGGATCTTCAAGAAGATGTTACAATACCGCTTTCAAACCCAAGCTATCGATGATACTCATGATGCGTGTTAGTTTATCGCATCCAAGAAATCCTTTATTTAATTGGTTACTCCGTACTTTACAATCTAATAAGTTGCAAAACTCACTCCAGAGCAAGTCACAGCTGCCGCTTCTCAAGCTTGGAGATCTGAGTTATCAAAAATTGATGTTTGGTATGCATCTTTTGGATCAAACATGAGCAAGTCAAGATTTCTATGTTATATAGAAGCTGGCCAGGTAAAGTAGCTCTGTGCCAAAAAGTCAAAAACTATGCTTAATTATAAGTTGAGCCAATGAAGGAGATACAAACTAAAATTTCATTATGCTTTTAAACCTATGCCATTATTGAAGTCCCTGTTCAAAGAATCTAGCTCTGTGCTACTCATAAAGACCTAGTAGAAAGAGTCAACAAGATGATCTTAAGATTGTACAAATGTAGGGCTGTTTGATTTGCCCACTTTTTGGAACTAGTTATCTCGTTTCTGATTATCACAACTCGAATTCCTAATAATCAGTTTCTTATGTTCAGATAAAACAATTCAACATCTGGCTATTTGATCATCATGGGCCAATAATCATTTTCATACCATTATCTAATCTTATAAATTTTTTTACGTATTTTTTGCCATTCTTTTTACCTAATTTATAGGCAGAAGGCATGAAAAGGCCATGCACAGGGGCAGTGGATAAAATCCAACCAAAGGAGGTCTTGTGGAAGACCGTTCCTCACCGTTTATTCTTTGGTCGAGAGAGTACAGTTACATGGGGTCCTGGAGGGGTTGCTTTCCTAAATCCTGAAAGTAACGATCAAGAGAAAACATTCATGTGCCTATATAAGATCACGTATGTGACCTTTTAATTTGAATTCAAATTATTAGCCTCTTTCATATATGTAAATCACATCAAATTTGATTTGCCATTTTATTCAGTCTTGGGCAGTTTAATGATGTTCTGCTTCAAGAGAATACCCGTGCGGACACAAGTTCCCCTTTCTTCGATCTAAACGCTTTAAATTCTATTGAATATGAAAAGAATGTTTCTTTAGAGGCTCTCAAGGTACAACTACTTTGATTGACTTTTAAGAGTCAAAATAGTTTTTGAATCCAGAAGTGTAATTATTAACGGGTTTTGGTTTTGTGTAGGATGGTTGGTACCATAATGTTCTTTACTTAGGGAAGGAATCTGATGTTCCAATTATAACAATGACGTAAGCTCATATGGCTAAACATTGTTGGAATTTTTTTCCAATTATAAAGCGGGTTTTAAATCCTTTTCATAAACTTCGTGTGCACCAGCCCATGTTGAGGATTCAAATCTGGGAAGATACCAATTTGTGCCTAGCTAAAGAATATGCGACACTTTGTAAGAGGACTTGTACAAGGAAAGCAACTTTCAGAAGATGAAGCCATTGCTTATATACAGGAAGCCTCAACAAAACCATTGTGACTGAAACCTAGATATTTCTTAGGAGTTGTTGCTTGAACAACTGAACCTAGATTCAAGCATTTGATCTGTGGCGTCAATTGATACTATGTTTGAACTCTGCTATTGCTAGTGATGGAAGTTTGTAAGTTTTTTAGGTATGGTAGATTTTAGTAATGAAGTTTATATCAAATGTTGTGTATAAAGGTTGAATTTAAGCTTATTACAGGTCAAGGGGTCGGATTTTTTTTTATATACTGCCGGTTTTCACGAAACGATCAAGCAAAATGAAAATTTATTTTCCACTCGGTTTTAAGCTTTTGTTCATGTTAATAAGGAGCTTTACTTTTTGATGCTTGATACATCATGGGAATTGTGATCAAACCAATCGTGATTACAAAGAGAATATACAGACATCACACGCTCAATAAGCGATGAAAATTATGCCATTCTATAACACATGAAGATGACAAACATTTGCAAGCAAACAATGATGCATTATTGATAACAGAGATCAGGAGAAGCACCCAAAGGTGTATTAACATAAACATAAATTCATATCTCTTGTACTCCAGTCAATACAATACAACTAGTCAACTACAATGCACTTTAGCCTCTTTTAACTTGCAAAAATGATATCACCGATATAAAGAAACCTGCTCTATGAAGAAGTATATAACCGAAACAAAGCCAGTACCATAAAAACTTTCCTGAAACTTCATCATCAGCTGATTTGAGTGCGGCATGACCGATTGTCACTCAAATGTTTATGTAATTGTTCCTTTCACAAAAACAACCATAATAAGCCCAATGCTAACAAGTAAAGGCACAAAACACAAAAATCTTAAACATTGGTAGCTTGAAATACCTTGAATCAAGTCAACTCCACGTGTATCGCATTCATGCCCGTAATTTGTTGATGTTCCTCGCCAGACAAGAATGTATAATATATCGCACTGGATAATCGGTATACAAAGAAAACAAATGTTCTTTCAATACTTTTGTAGATTAATGTGTTGACGATATACACAATTACACATTGGTAAAAAGGAACCTTAAGTTAAAGTACTACCTTCTTTTCATCCTCTAGTAGATTTTTCGGTTTAGAGTTCACTTTTTTATTTGTAACTTTCACCGCAGAGCTTGCTTGGAATCTTCGCTTTGTTACTAACTTTCACCGGAGAAGCTTGCTTGACAAGCATGCATCATCTCCTCCACCATTGTTCCCATTATCCGCACAAGGTTCGATGGCGAGGTTCCTCAATGTGAACCATCATCACATTACTCATCCGCCTCTACGTTACTAATTTCGGTTCGTGAACTGTTTCGGGTTAAATTTGGAGAAACATAACTTAACCGACGCCTATCCTAGATATCTATGTTTGGGTACACGATGAACAAGATGTTATTGTGCACATGCCTATTATCTACTTTGCATACATTTCTAAGAACCGTACTGTTGCTCAATACTGCCTAGTATCGTAAACAAGTACGCCGAGATAAGGAATGAAACTTGGAAGTTTTAGCAATAACACAAGCCACTTAACAAAATTTATAAGAAAAAAGACATAAAAACAAAACTAAGAGCATCTAATAATATAACAAAAGTCACTAACCTCATACCTTGTTTCTTGTTTCGTTACATAAATGAGGTTCTTCACTATTAGTTGTTTAGATACTTGATTACATCAAGACACCTAGCCACATGAAATTAAAATGCAAGCAACAAGATATCACTATCCGACACACATTATTACCAACTAAAATTCAAGGCTACTTGAAAATAATCATTAATATTCGATAAACACAAAGAAACCGAAAATCATTTGTTAATTCTTCTTTAACCTTGCAGTAAAATCTTAAGGGTAAAAGCATATAAAATTACCTTCCGACCACAAACATTGGTATAAGAAAAGGGAACCACTTAAACGAGTCCTAGCGCAAGTACTCCAACTCCTTGAAATCATCATAAAAAACCATGTGTAACATACAAGCACGGATCAATAAGCACAACCGCCATATATAATGGTTAATAAGCTACACATTCTCGATTCACCAAACCTTACTCACAAACAATATATCACAACAAAAACATGAAATCGAGAATCATTTACTCATTCATACCCAAATGGGTCAATTATAATCTATATCATGCAGACTTGAAGATCTATGTGTATAGATCTTATCTATACCATTGTATTTTTGTGTTTCCATGATAAAACCAAATCAAATCTATATAAAAAAAAAAAAAAAAAAAAAAAAAAATGATAAAACCGAAACCACTGCTAGTACATTTCTAACCCACGGCTAGTACATTGCTAACCACCCTGTGTGGGCAACCCATGGCTAGTACATTTCTAACCACCCAGTGTGTGGGCAACTCACGGCTAGTACATTTCTAACCACCCCTATGTGTGGGCAACCCACGTGGTTCGAAGCACCATTAGCAACGGATATTACAAAAGCACCACCAAAAATTCCACAAAAACTCACCACTCTAACAAGCAAAGAATGGCAAGGAACTTTTCTTAAAAGCTTTATCTCTTCTTCATAGTCTGATTCAATAGATCGAGCACATTTTACATACAATCCGGTAAAAATAAACCTGAAAATGACATCATATCGTTAGGATTCCTGTTGTTCCAGTGGTCAGATTCAGTTGGTGGGCGGCGGGAGGTGGTGGTGGGTTGTGGTGGTGATCGAAGGAAGATCGTTGATGGTTTGGATCTGTGGTGATGGTTTTGATCGGTGATGATCATCTGATTTTGGATCTGGGTAGGAGTGGGGGAGAGGGTGGGGGAGAGGATATATTTTAAAATGTATATAATGTATAAAAAATATAATGTGTATTCTGTAATTAAAAGTATTTTGTATTCAAAGTATTTTGTATATAAAGTGTATAAGTTGCCTCAAAAGTATATATGTGGGGCCAAGTTTAAGATATATATATTTTTTATAATAAAAGACTTTACTTTTTGCTAAAAGACAAAAATACGCTTGGTTGCCCAAGAATGTAAGTCCAGTTGTTCAAGAACTAACCTAGTACACTAGTACAAGGTGGGCCCAAATATATGGACACTTGTCAAACTTAGAGAGAGTTGCCTATGAGAGAGTTGCTCATGGGGCATTTTGAGAAGTGAAAAAAAAGTGGGGCATTTGGGGTAATAAAGTTGGGCAACTGGGGCATTTAGAGAATTTTCCTTTTGCAACTTGTAATTTGACCCATTAGTTGCCAGTTGTTTTGCTGCTAGGATGTTGATATATTATAATTTTAAAATAACGAGTTGAGTCATCCGTGCGTTGCCGCGGTATGGCTTTAAATTTTTATGGCAAAAGAAAAACTTTGTTGTTTTTAGCAGTTTTAAGATTAGGATCTTATTTAGGATTGTTTTCGTTTTTACAAAATCATGATCGTAAAATCGGATTCTTATTTAGGATTCTACTATAACGTTATTTTTTAATAGTCTTTGTAATATTATTCTACAAATTACTACATATCATAAATAAAAAATTATATGAATGTTTTATGTAAACATTGTCCTAAATTATAAATATTGAATGTTTAGGAAGAATCACATGTTCTTTTTTTAATTCTATTAAAAGATAACCCATAACTTTATGGTTTTTTAGTTTGCGGTTCGAGAAACGTAAGCTCGGATCGGATTAATCTTAAGATCCTACGGTCAAGATCGGGATCTTGTAAGATCTTAAGCTTTTTAAGATCCTACGCAGGATCCGGATCGTTTTTTATTTGTAGAATCATAAACTCGTAAGATCCTAAGATCAGGATCGGGATCCTGACAACTATGGTTTTTAGGGTTAATTATACTGATTGGCCATGAACTTTTAAAAATTTCTAATGTTATGTAACGAACTTCCAAAAATATTATTATCACACATAAAACTTTGATGTTGTGCTCCATTATTACCCATATGGGCTATATTTGAAACTGGTAACCGGTTAGCATTGTACGCGCATTCAATAAAGTTAAAAAAAATATTTTTTATTAAAACTCGTTGACCCCAAACCTCCCCAAGAGTATTTCCCTCCAAAAATCCCCATTAACAAAAATCATCTAATTCCTTCATTTTCTAATCAATTTCTAAATGAATTTACATTCTAAAATCATCAATCGATTCGTCTAATCATTGCGAACACAATGGTTAGCTTGACTTAGATTTCGTTGAGTTTTTAGAAAGCCCCCATTTTGATGACTTTAGGTCGAAATTAGATTTGCAAAGTTGTAATTAATGGCATCTTCATTGCAGATATCACCTTGAGTGGTATTAATGAATACCACTTTTTATACAGTAGAAAGTTACGAAACTTATAAGTCAAACTATGTGTTTCGTTATACACTAGGAGCAAGATATTACCACTAGGGGTGTTCAAGAAACCCGAGAAACCGACAAACCGAGCCGAACCGCTCAATGCGAAACCGAAAAAACCCGAAACTGAAAAAACCGAAACCGAAAAAACACGCTTATCACGGTTCGGTTTTGGTTTTTATTTTTAGATATCTGCGGTTAACCGAGCCGAACCGTGTATAATACACATGAAGGTTTTTAGCAAAATATTAAATAATTGCACATGTATAGATTTTATTATTGCATTGCTTTTATTGTATAACGATTTTTTAATCACAGCGTAAACATTTACTAAACATATATGTTTGAAATTGATTAATGTGATCTTTACATATGTAAACTTTGAATAAATACTTATGATTAATATGATACGTATGGTTATTTTGCAACTATTGTGATGAAACAACTTTAATATGACTTTAATCTATTTAATGCTATTTAATTTTACTAGAATGACATTTTACGTTTTAGATCGTGTAATTGTTCATAGGGACAAACTCGATTAAACATCTAAAATGGTTAACCGTGACCCGAAACACGGGTAACCGCTCATTTTGGGTACCCGCAAGTCCGGTTACCCGCTTAGTATGGTTCGGTTTTGGGTAGTAAAATGAATTACCCGCCCCGCGATGGATAGTTAAAATCTTCCAACTAACCGAACCGAACCGCCCCGTGAACACCCCTAATTACCACAGTGGCTATGATGCTGATATATTACTTGTGTTTGATGATGCAGTCAGAGATGGGGTTCACATTGTGTCGTTATCCCTCGGGCCTGATGCTCCTCAGGGAGACTACTTCAATGATGCCATCTCCAGTGGATCGTACCATGCAGTTAGCCATGGGATAACTGTTGTTTCTTCGGTTGGTAATGAAGGAACAAAAGGGTATGCTACAAATCTTGCTCCTTGGCTCATCACTGTTGCAGCTAGTTCAACCGATAGAGAGTTTACTTCTAAACCTTATGGGAAATGGTGTTCACATAAAGGTACGTGATGATTTATTTTTTATTTCTAACCCTCACCGCTTATAAAGATGAATCAATCATGTTTAAAATTATTTTGGGTCCATTTTACATACTAGTTACTTCAATAATCACATATGTGAAACACTAAAATAACAATTACAACTCAAAACAGCAAATTTAAAAACCATCGAATGTAGCGCTTTCTATATCTGCAAATTATTTGATGATCATAATTTAGTATTACATGATCAATCTAAAAATGTTAATACAAACATCCTCTTATTTATTCATTGTTGAATTTCCAAGGAGAAAGTCTTAGTGTACATCGAATGAGGGCCCCTGCAAGAATCATATCTGCTTCAATAGCAAATATGGGTTACTTCACCCCTTATCAATCCAGGTGAAAAAATAGGTACTTTTGTATATGGTAAGCATTTTGGGCCTGAGGTGACAAATGGAGGTTTGGGATTCGTTTTGGAAATAATGGAGGTTTGAAAAAGATACGAAGACATATTTTGATTTGATTTTGTTTTGGGATTTGTTTTGATTTATGAATGAATTAATTGAGTTGGTATATGATTGTTAAAATTAGGGTTTATGAAGGGAAAATGAGGATATAAGTAGTTATTTGTGGTCACATGTTGGCCCATAGATGGTGAAACGGTCATATAGCCTATAATAGAAGGTAACATCAAAGTTTTATGGGTGATAATAATATTTTTAAAAGTTCGTTACCTAACAATAGAAATTTTTGAAAGTTCATAGCCAATCTGTATAACTAACCGTTGTTTTTATCCCATGTTAAGTTACCGGAAAGTTAGTATCAAAACGACTATCGTTATCCCCTCACAAAACATGAAACGACCAAAAAGTTCAAAATTACGTCGGTTTTGCAAGCATTAAAACTATGTTCCCACGCTATATCAAGAAGGTTATTATAATCTAATTATAGCTAATTTTGTGGTAACGTGCAATGATGGGAGCGATGTTTAAATTTTTATTTTTATTATTTTACAGATGTTGTTGTACATAAAATTTTGGTATGCGTTTTTGTTAAAATACTATTGCTATTTAAATTGTGCAACATGTTTTCTCATTGTGAAATTAGTTTAATAATAACATAATAAGAAAAAATACATTGTTGAGAAATGTAACATCAAAATAGATATCCGAATGTATCGTAAAATGTTAAGTACATAACAATAACATACTTAATGACAATAGACGTCGCAATATGGATAGCAATTTGTTGTCTAGATCTGACCATTCTTTAAGCTTTTGTCTTCAATTGTAATAGCGTGCCTTGCCAAGTAGCGGGCGCACTGGCATTTGTCGACTCTTACCCTAACATCAAAATGATGTCGTTTTGCACCCATGTACGTATCCTCATATTCTATGCCGAGTTACTGATGATTCGATACTAAAGAATATGTTAGTAAATACTAACGTGATATACTTGTAATTTTCTACCTACCAATAAACATTAAACAACCATCAGAGCACATAACAGTAAGATGATAAAAAAAAACCACCAGGTTCTATAAGAAATCACAAATCATTTATATGAAAGTTCACAAAATTCGTTACATCAAAATGAAACTGAGATTAGATAGAGAAAGAATGATACCCTAGATCCAATTATGTCCAAAGGTTGTATGGAGAGTGTCAATTCAGGGTTAGGTTCGGGTTGGTGGGTTGATCGTAATCTTTGTGTTACTAATACTCCAAACATGTCAGACCCTCCCAAAAAAAATCACGATATCTTCTTCCAAATTGTAGACATTATCATCAGCAGTTTTACGACAGAAAATGGCAATGTTTTCGCACTGGTGGGTTAAATGGGTAAACATTAAAGGTGAGGCTCAAATTTGTTGTTCCTTGGGCGACTTGACACACCCACTATGGTTGCAACCGCACAGCAAATGTGATTAACCTGCTAAGATTCGGGAATACGTGAATCACACTTATGGAAGATTTAATACACAGGAAAAGTCATCACTGGCATAAAAAACAGACCTCAACAGGATTAGTTTCGATGTAAACAGTGTTTAAATTGTAGTGGTTGACATTTTATTATGAGAAAAGCTGAATTGCACATAAGCGCGAACGCGTGAATAGATTTTGGAGACAGAAACTACTTGCATCCCAAAAAAAAGGAAAATTGATCGTTACACACATTACTTCGTAGATGGATGGTTTAAGCTCGTAAATCAGATGGGGAAAAAAGACCTTTAGTAGTGTTAAATGCCATTTTCTAAATTCCAATATGAATGATGAAGTTAAACCATCTACCTACAAAGTTATGCGGGTAACTAATACATATATTGGTACGTTGAACCTGCTCTTTAAAGAATTGTTGGTATATGGCTGCATTACTTGGTGGATGGTGTTAGAAGATAAATAAGCCCAAGCCCGGTCTGTGGGCTTCGGGTCCATTAGGGTTTAATATCTCCATGTAATTACCATTATAAATAGTGGTCACTAATAAATATAAGATGAACAAGGAATTAAACCCTAATGAACAAGGAATTAAACACTAATAAATTAGGGCTTCGGGTCCATTAGGGCTTAATATCTCCATGTATTAGTGACCACTATTTATAATGGTAATTACATGGAGATATTAAACCCTAATGGACCCAAAGCCCACAGACCGGGCTTGGGCTTATTTATCTTCTAACAGATGGATGGTTTAAGCTCAAAAAAAAAAAAAAAAAAAAAAAAAAACTTTATAGATTTGTTAAAGAAATATTTCTAAATTTAAGTGTCATTTATGAAGTTAAACCATTCACCCATCAAGTAATGCAGCCAGCTAACACATACCTTTGTAGTTTGAACTTCTCCTTGAAATCCTATTGCTATGTTAATATTGTAAGCGTGCGTTTTAATTAAACTTACATGGGCATAGGAATAGGTTTTCGAGGGGAAGCTCAAAGTGGCAAGTTGTGTAAAAGCTCAAATTTTTTAATGTTCAATTGTTGTTGGTGTTTCACCGTAGTAAGTTTACACTGATTAGTGTATAGTTCCACTAAAAAATAATAAATGATAATGGTATATGGTGCATTCAAGGTAAAACGTATAAAAAATGACAGCGATGACGATAGTGCTAAATGTATTCCTATTTTGAAAAGCAAAGTTAGTTACCTTGTTTTTTAGGTTGTTTCTTTATTGTTACTTCATCTTTTTTTTTTTTACCAAATGGCCAGGTGAAAAGTTGTCTAAATTTGTATATTGACGAATGGCCTACATAACAGGACATAACAAAAGGAATGGTTGAAGATTCACTCGTACAATATCTTGTTTTGTAGTGCATTTGCCGTTGAAGCATTAGAAAAAAAAGGCTAATAATTTTGGTTTTCAAAAAAAGAAATCCATTTAGTGCTATAGTCATCACTGCCACATTTTGTTGTTCATGGCTATAAATCTATAATGTGGCAAAAAGCTTAGAGCATCATACCATATATTATTTTAATAGGATCAGTACTTTTAAAGCTGTTGTTGGTTACTTGAATCCATTAATACGTTGCTTGCTCTTGTTCCTGAGATAAAAGCATATTATTGATTAGTGTATCAATTTTAGAATTTGTTGAGCAAGATCAACGTTGTTGTTTTATGGATAATTGTCTAATCAGTAGAACATGTAGGGACTAAAGTAAACGGGCGTACAGATATATAGAAATGTGTTTTTCAAAAAAATTCTATGTTTAGTGTTGACTGTCCTTGATGAATCATGCCTTAAGGTTGCATTGTTGTTTGTAATGACCCTATTTTTTCAAATACGTAGCATATGAAATTTATCAAAAGTAAATAGTACTATAAAGATAATTATACCAATGAGTTGGGATAGAAAAGTGATCATGGTTTGTTTTGCGATTAAAGATGTATTTAAAATAGTTTCATGTCATCAATTATAAAATATGACATACCAATAAGCATTTAAATGGGACTAATATCATTTTCGGTTGGTTAATATAACACAGAAATTTGTTGGACGTGGTCCATAAATTGAGCATTAGTGGCCCATTAGTTTATTTTACCCTGGTAAACTTATAACTTCAGAATTCCTAAAACTAAAAATGTGGAGGCGACATCGACAATAGTAAGGTTCAAACGATTTGGTTCTAGGAAAAAAAGATTTGTAGATAGGTCTATCACACATCACAACCGATGCCCTAATGTTGCAAAGTGAGTTTTCATGTGCTTTTTAAATTGGCTTACACTTTTATTCGAAATACAACCATACAAAATTGTTTAAATGATCGTTAATTGCTACGTGTTTTGATTATTTGATAATATGTCGAAAGTTGTGAAAATTGCTTACAAGTTGAAACATAAAGATGTTGAATCATGAATCATGAACCGTTAATTGTGAATTATGAACCATAAAATATGAATAAGTTGGAACCATTAAACCAAAAGAAAATATGAATTGCTGGAAGCATTAAACGAAATAGAAATATGAATTGTTGGAACTATTGAACCGAACGGAAGTATGAATCGTTGGAACCGTTGAACCGAACGGGAATATGAATAGTTGGAACCGTTGAACCAGAAGAAATATAAATAGTTGGAACTGTTGAACCAAAGGGAAAATGAATCGTTGGAACCGTTGAACCAAACAAAAATATAAAGCATTGGAACCGTTGAACCGAATGGGTATATGTTGAATCGTTGGAACCGTTTAATCGAACAGAAATTTGAAGAGTTGCTATATGTTGTATCGTGATATAAGTTGAGTCGTTGGTTTGTAATTAAATTTTGATTATTGAATTGAATAAATTTGAACAAATTGCATGATTGTTTTACAAGTTAGATATTATTGGAAAAGTGTTTGATATTATATAAATTGTTTTTATGTGAAAACCATGAATTCTCACTAGACCTTTGGCTGACCCAAAAATCTTTTAGAATTTTTGCAACCTAGATGAGCTGCTTTAGGAATAAGGAGAACGTATGAGACTGAAGAAGAGTAGACGCTTTCACTGATGAAAGGTAGATTAGAGTGCCTAACGCTTGAAAAAGGTGGGGTGTTACAGTTGCCATCAGAGCCATTGGTTTAAGTGAATTAGGTTTAGTGGACCTAGTCTTAAACCGTAAGAAATGAGTTTTTGAGGAAACTGTTGAAATGGACAATATAAGTTGTCGAACTAAGATAGTTTGGTCAGTATTATATGAGGCTATAAAGTATAATCTGAGAATCCTGAATAAAAATCTAGGCTATGAGGTTGGTGAAGTAAGTTGACTTGAATGATTAGTGTTTTGATTGTAGTGTTAGACATTAGCATATTGTGTGAGATAAGTTCTATGTTAACAAGTTGTACCCTGTAAGTGAGCTTTGTAATAAAATCTATTAGAAAAGTGGGTGAACTTTGCATATTGGTGTAAATATAAGTGTGTGAGTAATAATTAACTTAAAAAGAAAAAAGTATAGAATAATATATATATCTAAGCATAAAAAATCAATAGTGCTTAAAGAGAGTAAGATAACTAGAGAGTTGGCAACAAAAATATGGTGGTAATGTTTTGATCCTATTATAACATTAAACATGATTTTCGTTGGTTATCTTAAGTTTTGAATTAGGAAAGTTTGATAATATAATTCAAAGACACCTGGTGTAAATTTTATTTACTAGTTGTGATTAATGTTTGTGTCTAGTAAGGTGAGAATTGGGAGAATGAAGGCACTATCGGGTTTTGATTACATAGGAAAGTTTAATTAGTTTGCTTATATATAGTAGTAAAGGAAGCATTTCATATATGTATGTATTTGAGATTATGATTTGTTTTCTGTGATACTTGGTATTTATAATCTCAATTTTGTGTTAGAAAATGATTGTTGATTTGCTGCTATTATTATTGGTTTTGTGTTTGATTGAAATACAAGTTGGTATGTTTATAGCATTCAAAGGTTAGATTAATCAATGTTAAAAAAAATGTGTGACCTGTAACGATAAGTGATAATATCAAGTATGTTACTTTAATAAGTTGATGTAAATTTTGGGGACAAAATTGTTTTTTAGAGGGGAATGTTGTAATGACCTTATTTTTTTAAATACGTAGCATATGAAATTTATCAAAATTAAATAGTACTGTAAAGATAGTTATACCAATGAGTTGAGATAGAAAAGTGATCATGGTTTGTTTTGTGATTAAAGATATATTTAAAATAGTTTCATGTCATCAATTATAAAATATGGCATACCAATAAGCATTTAAATGAGACTAATACCATTTTCGGTTGGTTAATATAACACATAAATTTGTTGGACGTGGTCCATAAATTGAGTTAGTGGGCCATTAGTTTATTTTACCCTAGTAAACTTCTAACTTCCGAATTCATAAAACTAAAAAATGTGGAGACGCCATCAACAACAGTAGGGTTTAAACGATTTTGGTTCCAGAAAAAATATTTGTAGATCACAACTGGATTCCTAATGTTACAAAGTAAGTTTTCATGTGCTTTTTAAATTGCTTGCGCTTTTATTCGAAATACTATCATGCAAAATTGTTTAAATGATCGTTAATTGCTACGTGTTTTGATTATTTGATAATTTGATAATATGCAAAAGTTGTGAAAATTGCTTACAAGTTGAAATATATAGATGTTGAATCATGAATCGTGAACCGTTAATTGTTAATTATGAACCGTGAAATATGAATAAGTTGGAACCATTGAACCAAACGGAAATATGAATTGTTGGAAGCATTAAACCGAAAGGAAATATGAATAGTTGGAACCATTGAACCAGACGGAAGTATGAATCGTTGGAATCTTTGAACCGGATGGAATATGAATAGTTGGAATCACTGAACCGGACGGAATATAAATATATGGAACCGTTGAACCGAACGGAAAATGAATCGTTGGAACCATTGATGTAACAATTCGTATTTTTAGGTTACTATCCATCCTCGTATTTTTACTATTCAATTTTACTCTTCACTTCCGTATTTTTTTTTTATTTTACATTCTCAAAACTTAACCTATTTCCGTGATGACACTAAAGTTTGACACTCATCGGGTCATTTTTGCAACACATGTCTAAGTTACCGTTTTCACAAAACCATGTCTTAATTTTTCGCTTTTGTCTAAACGGCATTTAAACATCCCGATATAACCATCTAATATTCTAAACAAGAAAAAAATGTGTTTTTCTTATCTTACAACATTTCCACACGTTTTGGATTTTTACGTTTTTGATTTTACGTGTTTTAAGCCTACGTTTTCCGTTTTAACAGCGTTTACACGATCCGTTAAACTTATCACACATTTAATATACTTAAATAAAGTATATTGATAAGTTTAATCATTTCTATAAGTTACATATTTTTACGATACCCGATTTTACGTTTCGTGATTTAAATACTTACCGTTAGCGATTACCGGGACCAAAACTCACTCCGTAAAAGCAAGATAATTATCTAAAACTCTTAACCTCCTCATTCTTGCCCTAGGTGGCGTTTTTTATGAGTCATCAAGCATGGTGGCTTGGTTTCAACCATTGATTTGTAGGATGCTTACAGATATACAACTTAACCATGGTTAATTATTAACCTAATATATATTGTTAAACCAATTCTCTAGCTTATAAATAACAAGCAAATCACTTGGAAAAAAATCACCCAACCTTCTTAACATCTAAAGTCCTAAACCTAAAGGCACTTTTTATAGATTTTGAAATAAAAATCTTGTGTTCTTGAAAGAAAATTAGGTTTTGATCCTCTTTTCTTCAAAGTTTTCAAGTAAAGTCGTTATAATCTTCGAATAGCTTCAAGTTTTCAAAGAAGGCGTCGTTATAATCTCCAAGTAGTTTTGGGTTTTATGGAGGTTATTAATTTCATGTCGAAGCTCCGCTTATATTCCTTTTTCTTATTAACAAGCATTCTATATTAAGATAAGTGTTTATAAACTTTAAATACTTATGAACTTTTATTTAATTATTTAGTGATTTATAAACTCTTAATATGTCATATAATCAAGTAAGAAAAATATATGTTTCACATATTAAGTACTACAATACTAGGGAATTTCATGTGAGGGGCCTCTTCGTGGTGAACGTACTGACGAGTTGTTGGATTTACGAAATAAAGTGTCCTAGCTCCTCGTACGTTTACTACATGACTTCAGGATTGTGATGGCCCGAACGGTAGTATGATATATATAAACTAAACACATTTTCAAAACCTAAAACCATTTCTGTAAACGACATACTCGAATCTTATAAACTACCATATACAACATCATGATCAATATTACAGCTTATATAGGCCCGCTGTTAGCCTTAATAGTTTTATTAGAAGTGATGGTCATTCACGTTTAGGAACTTTGTAACGCGTGTTAGATATCGTGCTAGAATAGTCAACGGGCTCGTGGATTGGGCTAAGCTAATTGGTTATTAGTTTAGTTAAGCTAGCATTGAATAAGTTCTTGTAACCCAATCCATGTCCAAGCCCATATTCGCCCATGGCCAAGCCTTAGGGCATCCTTTGTCTTGTACTATAAATACCCTCAAGTATGTCATTTGAGGGTGTGCTTAAGTGTGTGTGTGTGTGTGTGTTTTCCTTGAAGCAATATAACATCTTATTGTTTCATCTTCTTCTCTCTACCTCTAAACATACATACGAATTCATATTCAAGTCACCATATCTTTGCTTAATCTTTCTCTTCTTCTCGCATAACTTGTTTGTGTATAACGTGGGTGTTTGTGTGGTAAAGATAAGGTATATGTTATAAAAGGGGTACAACAATTGGTATCAATCGCTAACAATGGTTTAGGAGTGTTTGTGGTTGTTTTGAAGTGTTGGTCTTTCATTACGCGTATAAGCTCACGTTAGTCAATATTGTGGCGCTTAAAGCTTTAATTTTGCACTTAAAATTCAAGATTCTTGTGGTTTAAGGTTTATTTGGTGCTAAAGTTTGGTTTTTGCAAAAGTTAGAAGCTTCGTGTTTTCTTTTCTTCTTTTGAACTTGTTTTTGGTTCATTGGTCATTTCTACTCGTAACTTTTCTAGCAACTTTGTGTGAAAAGGTCAACATTTTGGGTTATTCGAGTGTTTTAAGGATATCTGTGCAAGCGAAATCATTTGAATCGTTGGAAATTTCTTACGGTAGAAGTCAAAAGTCAAAACCCTAGTTTTCTACTAGTAACTTTTCTAAGCACTTTGGGTGAAAAAGGTTAACATTTTTGTGTTATTTGAGTGTTTTAAGGCTATCATGCAAGAGAAATTGGTTGAATCCTTTGGAAATTTTTACGAGTAGGTCAAAACCCTAGTTCTACTCGTAAGAAAGTCAACTACTCATAAGTTTTCTACTCATAACTTTTGGTGAAGAATCTTGAGCTATAGCTGTTACTCAATGCTTCCTCACTTGGATAAGTGTGTGGAACACTTCGACTTTGGATATCCCTTACTGTGACGGTGTAAAGGATTTTTGGTTTTAACCGAAGTTTACGCATAAGCATAAACTCTTACGGTAGAACTCACGCATAAGATCACTTACGCGTAAGATCACTTACGCGTGAGGTTTCACGACTAAGTTTTTGTCTACGCATAAGCCTAAGGTTACGCGTAAGATACTTCTCACGCATAAGATCCTCGCATAAAGATCCTACGCATAAGATCCTACGCTAAGCACCAATTCTACTGTAACTCCTCTCTCTAAGTCTCGCCTAAGCTCTTCAAAAAAAATTAAAATTAAATTTGAGTAAAAATTAAATTTTTGAGGAGACTAAACGTTCAATTTTTATGCGAGATTCAAATTTTGGTTTAACTGTGAAAATTTTGGTCAAAATTCAAATTTTTGGGCCTAAATTCAAATTTTTCGGGTCAAATTTTACGTCAAAATTGTCATAACTCAAATTTTCATACGACCTTAGAATTGATTTTTATAGTGAATTTCAAATTTTGGGCGAATTTTTTAAGAACCGAGTTTACTGATGCGACTTTCGAGAATCACCTCAACCGACCTTAATCTTCATCAACCACAACTTCTTTATCGTTGAATCGATCCTACATCAACTTTATCGGATCATACCTTCATCAATGGCTACTCAACAAGACATTCATGCGGTAGGTCTGAAAACCGACCTCCTATGTTGGCAAAGATGGTTATCTTCAATGGACAAGTCGAATGCTCCGCTACATCAAGACCAAACCTAATGGGAAACTCATGATTAAATCCATTCGAATGGACCCTTCCACCTCGACAAGTTCATGTACACGGAAATCTTGATGCAACACCTCCCATCCCACCATCCTCTCATCTTCAAATGAATCGAATACTGAAGAGGATCGAAACAAGTCGATCACGGATGACATGGCAATTCATATTGTCCAAGCGGGTTTACCAATAGACATCTTTCTGCGGTGAGCGGTTGTGAAGCCGCTTTCGATATGTGGGAGCGTGTTAGCGACTATGTTATGGAGCAAATTGGTAAACAAGACATGGAGAACAAGGCGCTAAGCGAATGGGAGAAGTTTACATCTACACCGGAGAATCCATTGAATCCTACTATGGAAGGTTTTGCACTTTGATGAATGAGCTAATCGAAACAAGTTGGCACCGAACAATCGTTCAAAACATCAAGTTCTGAATAATCTTCCGGAAGAATGGGACGATATGTCACTATTGTCAACCAAACAAAAGACTTACATCGGGTGAACTTTGATCAATGAATGATTTTCTGAAACAAAACCAAGTGAAGCGAATGAAGTCGGGCAAGAAAGATTGGCAAAGAATCATGATCCATTGGCACTTATTGCTAAGACTCAAACTACGATGAATACATAACAACAAGCTTCATCATCTTCCAACAACAACAACTTGCGACAATACATTCCACAACCACAACAACAATTCTATCCATATCAACAATACCAGAACAAGGAATCACTAATCCCGCCCGACCCGAGCGACCTTGCAATGATATTTTCTTTATTGGATAAAGCATGTAACGATCGCATCAGTGTCAGTGATTCCGTATCGGTGTCGATCGAATCGACATGTTGGAAATCGGATGGGACGAATGTTGGGGATAAGCGATGGTAATCGAATGGAAATGTTGCGGCTCGTCGTTGGGAATTATGGAAATGTGAATCGGAGAATCGGATGCAATATCACGGAAGCGGTTTGATGGACATCGAGGGTCGATTGTGAATCGAATATGGGATATCAAAATGGGAATAACATTTTATGACTTACATTGTAATGCTACCTCCGAACCTCAAAGACAAGATTCGGGATCTAGTGTCATACCAATGACAAAGCTTGAAAAGATCCATTACATGTTGATGTTAGCGAGAAAAGAAGAGTTGAGAATTGAGTTGATGAGGAAATAAAATTCGGTACCCAAAATGGGAAGATAAAGCAACGATAATCGACCTCGATCGCACAATCAATCAATGAGCCACAACATCAAGCGGTACTTATGACACAACTCCTGTCTCACGACGATTCACTTAATGAGGTACCACATTCGTTTACTCATGAGAAGCCACATTCGTGTCTCCCGAACCTTATTATGACACATATGTGGAGAGCAAGTTAATAGCAATGTTAACTACGAAACTCCATATATGGATCCTAATGGAGGTCAAGTGATACGAATGGTGCTATGATGAGGAAACACGTGCTTATTTTGAATCATTAATTAATCAATGTGGCATTGAAGTTGAGAAAGTTAGAGCGGTCAATCGCGAAGTTAAGGCCGCGAATGCTAAATTGACGGCGAGCTTGAGAGTTACAAGGGAACGCCAAAGCTTATGAATTTCATACAAACAAACTTTCGAATTAGAAATTGGTTATCGAGATTACATTTTAAGAGAACAACAATTGCAACTCAAGTATGACACACTTGATGTGAATCGAACTTGAAAATCAAATCTTTACACAAGGAAATTTCGAACTAAACAACCAACTTTCTAAACAAAAAGCAGCGTGTTCGATCTTGAAAAGAGAAGAAGCAGTTGATTCTTGATTTTTCAAAGCGAGAAGATTCTCTTCTTGATGAAATTCGGATAAAAATGAAACTATAAAGAAATTGGATAATTTGCTTCTTACAACGGGTCATTCCGCTAAATCAAACAAGTCGCTTTCTAATCAAGTAAATCCGATTTTCACACTTCACATAAAATGGCTCTTGGTAACTCACCTTCGCTGGTTCCTCAAAGCTCGGAAATCTCGAATGTGTTGAACAATGGACAACCTTTGCATGAACCCATAATTGTTCGTGATTCTCTTGAAACGTTGGAACTAGGCGAGAGAGTAGATCAAAAATTAAACAAAAGAATCCAGATCTTAAACCGATTGATTATAACAAATGGAACAAAATTAATGGGATTACTTTTGTTAATCAAACAAACGTCAAAGTTTTCCATAACACCAAGTGTTTCAAACAAAGTGTCAACACCAGTTTCAAAATCGGTTTCAAAACCGGTTGTAGTTTCCAAATCTCTTTCGAAAATCGCACAAATGTCTTCAAACAATCCTTTTAACACAAGTGATACTAGAAGCATTTTAGATGACGTTAAAACTAGAATTGGGTATCTTCAAGAGACTATCAGTCTAAAACCAATATTACAACTAACATCGGTTTACTCGTCATGATGGCGAAACAAAAGAGTTTTAAAACCCAAATTGCCCCTACATTAGCGCCATCGGTGAGGGTAATTCATATTGAACAAGCACTTTTGAAAAAACAATGACTTTGTCAAGGACCATAAATCCTGGTAAAGCAAGCTAATGAAAGTTTTGAACACATCAAAGTTTTGGAAAATTTAAATGATTCTCTCTTGAAGATGTTATGACCACCGATATTATGTCCATCATTTTACAAACATATTTTGTTGAAGATCATGAAAGACTCCGGATGAGACCTCGAAATTGTTTCAAAATATGAAAAAGCTCTTATGAAACTTGAAAAGAAAATGTCTCATATTTTAAACAACTTGATCGAAAAAGCGAGGAATGCAAGTATGACAAGCTGTCGTATGGCGTGCCTACAATGACATGAAAGCGAAAATGATCTTTTGAGGGCTCGGTGGGAAGTAAAAAGGAAAGGTTGTGGATACTAAGATTGCAAAACCATTGGTGAGGAGAAAACAAATGTTCCAAAGCGGTTTTCAAACCAAAATGTCTATTTCGGTTTCCTCCAAAAGTCAATGAGAAAAATGATTTGTCAAAAACGATCGCTCCACGAGACTTTGCCTATCAAAAACGCATTATCAAAGGTTTTGAAAAACGGTTTTGATAAAGAAAAAGTGATTACACATGGCACTTCTAGGAATAGTACGGAATGTGACCAAAATCCGATTAAAGAATCATCGGTTCTAACACCATGGTCAACAATCACTATCTAGAAGAAGCTAGGAAAAAGCTGAGACTTCGAAAAGATGGAATTCTAGGTGAAACATCTAGGGTGATGAATTCTACAAGATTTCAAGGCACTGCTAGTAGTAGTAAACCATTACCTAGGAACACTCTACAAAAGACTAGGGATTGACTTGCATCTAAGAGTAGTTGCAAGCGAAAATGCTATGCCCTTAGAAAACAACACTAGGAATTCTAAGTCTTTTCGAACAAGAATCAATTTCAAAAGGCGTAGTGACAAAGTTAAAGTCATTGTTTTAAACAAGAATATTGAATTTATGCATACTACATGTAAAAATGTATCTTTTCATTAATCATGATGCATGTGCCTTACAATATCTCAAGAAAGATAATTCTCGTGCAAGGCACAATCCACTAAGACTCAAACCGAAACAAACCGTTGACAAGATGAACATCAAAAGGAAACCTAATAGGTGGATCTCTTCAGACGTAGTTTTCAAAAATGAGTCTTCACGCATCGATAAGAAAACAACTCCTAGATCTTACCTTAGGTGGATTCCCACGGGCAAAGTTTTCAACAAAATAGGTCTTAGATGGATTCCGCGGAAAGAGTTTTGATACTTGCTCCAACACGGATAATAGTGACAATCATTCGGATAAGGAAGTCGGATCCACTACAACCGTTGATAGTGATCACCTCACCGTGAGGAATCATGTACTTCTAACATTGTTATTTGTGAAAATTCTTCTTCGTGGATGCGGTACTTGTAAAAGTGTTGAAGGTTCATATACCCGTGTGGTAAAGAAGAACTTTATGCCAATTTCGCATGTGGAAATCCTTTTCTTGTTCCACTCTTAACTCCACTTTTACTTGTCCCAACTTAATTTTCTTTCTTCAAATCTTCTTTGTAAATATCTTTTGAAAAAAAACAAAACACAAAATTTGAAAAACCATCAAAAGCAAAATACAAAAATAGAAAACTTTCAAAAATACAAAACAATATAAAATCAAAAATCCAAAATATTCTTCTCACGACATGTCTCTCAGATAATCGATATTACATGCGTTTCTAGAAATGTCATTGAACAATAATCGTGCATGTACGGATGCTTGAGCGAGAGTTCTTTAATTTGTTTTCTAAAACATGTCGTTTGTCAAAATTTCTTCATAAAATAATGGCTTTCGTATACTTGATGCGAAACCGGACATCAACATAATGGCTTCGAACACATCGATTCGGGACCCGCGCTTAAAGAAAGGAAAGTGCTTAATCAAATTAAAGGTTTTAAATATTTTTAAGCACTATTCCTAAAACATAATAGCTTCGTATACTTGAAGACGAAACCCGGACTTCAACATAATGGCTTACGAACACATCGATTCGGGACCCGCTTCAAAAGAAAGGAAAGTGCTTAATCAAAATTAAAGGTTTTAAATATTTTCAAGCACTATTCCTAAAACATAATGGCTTTCGTATACTTGATGCGAAACCGGACTTCAACATAATGGCTTCGAACACATCGATTCGGGACCCGCGCTTCAAAGAAAGGAAAGTGCTTAATCAAATTAAAGGTTTTAAATATTTTTCAAGCACTATTCCTAAAAACATAATGGCTTTCGTATACTTCAGTACGAAACCCGGACTTCAAAGAAAGGAAAGTGCTTAACCAATCAAAGGTTTCAAATATATTTTTTCAAGCACTATTCCTTAAAACAATGGCTTGTAAGTATTTCAGCTTGCAACCCGATCTTTAAAGAAAGGAAAGTGCTACGCAAAATCAATTTTCATAAATATCAAGCACTTATCCTAAAACAAATGAAGATAATTCTTCTTCAATATCTTCAAAAGATTTTAAAATCTTCATCTTGCGTACCATTGATTCACAATTTTTCAAAAGATTTTTCAAAATCTCTCACATTTGGTACCAAGATAACTCCTCTAAACCCTTAATTGATTCTAAATTTTACGTATGAAAATATGCTTTCGATTAAGGGGAGTATAAAACCAAAATTGTTCCAAAATTCATGCTAAATCGGTTTCTCTCAAATGTTTTTGAAAAACATATCTTTTAATCATTTTGTTTCAAAACATCATAGATATGCTATTTTGAGGGGAGAAACGTGATTAAAATGTGATCAAAAGTTTAATGATCGTTGTTTGAATCTCAAAAGAGCTCGACTCGGTCGTAACCAATGAATTGACGAGAAATTAAAGTCGGAAATGTACCATTTAGAAACCTTCTATGGACTTGACGGTAGGGTAATAATTTCAAGCTAGTTCTCTAGTGATGTAAACATGTCTCGAATCGGTCTAGTTCATTTAAAGTCGATCAATTAAAAAAATGCGAACTCTACCCTCTATGCGATTACATCAAAACTTATAAGCACATGTGAAGGGGAGTGTTTGAGAAAATACAAAACTCACGGAGTGTTCAAACATGTTTTCCATCAAAACACTCGAGAGATTTTCAAGAAAAGCGGTTTATGGCAACAATAGGGCGGTCATGGGTTATAAGGTGGCTAAGGATAGGTAATCCGTCTATGATCCCTTGAGCGGAGGATCTACCAAGGACATCACAAAGAGTTAGTACTAGAAGTCCTTAGGAATGATTGAAAAAAGGAGTAATGTGAGAAAGGAGAAAGAAGGGGTTGAAGAATTAAAAGAAAAGAAATGAAAAAGGGTGAAAAGAAATAGCCCTCCATAATCAACCTTAGGGCGAAACCGGGTTCAATACATATGCTCTTGGTTGTCACTTAGATGACCTTGGTATTGAAGACAAAACGTCATGGACCCGTGGTTGCTTGCACTAAACCTTCTAGCCACTCAATTCCTCTTAAAAGGTTTGTTTCATTCTCACTGGGAACCCTACATAATCTATCGACTTTCTCTTAGAGATTGTTGGTATTGAAGAAGGAGACCCTCTCCCTAGTCTCCGCTCGGGAAAACCAAAATGCACTATTGAGTCTAGAGCCACGAGATTCATCAAAGATCTCATAGGAACACATGACATCTCATCGCTTGTTGTTCATCAATAAGGACACAAGTGATATATTATAGAGTCCACTGAGATCTTAGCAATCCGCGAGAACATTTATGAGGAGTTACAAGCGTAATCCTCGGTGATTGAATGGAAATTCTGCCGGTCAACATCAAGCAACCACGGCGGAGTCACAGTAATTCTCCGTGGATTATGCTTAGTGTGTCTCAAATGGTCTAGAGTCGTGAAGTGATGCTTGGTGTACTTCAAATGACTTATCCGAATAGATGTACTTGGTATATCGCGTTATCTCACTGTGGGACTCCAGTTCGAGAACGGCCTTTGTAAGAATTAGAGATGTGTTTTCACACTATCATAACACCCTCGAAATTCAAACTTGTAAGTCTTAGGAATCCGCTTATTACTAACCTGTTTTATGTTTTCTTCTTATGGAAGCTCCGGAGCGGATGGATCGTGCGAGACTCGCCACATGCTCATACCAAAAACACATGAAAGTTCTCATCATAATCAAAGGCTACACAAAGTTAAAGATGATTCTTCGTCAATATAAAAGAATCTACAAAGTGTAAAGACTCGAGAACTTCATCATTGGAAACTCAAAGTCAAATAGAAGTGTGAGCATGGTAGAGAAAGGCTTAGAGACACCTAACCAACGAAGTTGACAATGGCAGACAACCACATTATCTGATCACAAAGCATGAAGGAACAAAGAATCAAGACTATTCGTTATCTACACGCAAAGTTCAAGCTCAAGGAAAGTAAAGACCTAATCAAGTGGAGCATCGTTTGAATGACCACCCCTTAGGGGGAGATTGTTAGCCTTAATAGTTTTATTAGAAGTGATGGTCATTCACGTTTAGGAACTTTGTAACGCGTGTTAGATATCGTGCTAGAATAGTCAACGGGCTCGTGGATTGGGCTAAGCTAATTGGTTATTAGTTTAGTTAAGCTAGCATTGAATAAGTTCTTGTAACCCAATCCATGTCCAAGCCCATATTTGGCCCATGGCCAAGCCTTAGGGCATCCTTTGTCTTGTACTATAAATACCCCTCAAGTATGTCATTTGAGGGGTGTGCTTGAGTGTGTGTGTGTGTGTGTTTTCCTTGAAGCAATATAACATCTTATTGTTTCATCTTTCTTCTCTCTACCTCTCTAAACATACATACGAATTCATATTCAAGTCACCATATCTTTGCTTAATCTTTTCTCTTCTTATACGCATAACTGTTTGTGTATAACGTGGGTGTTTGTGTGGTAAAGATAAGGTATACCTCTTTTGGGCTTTTGAATCTGTTTCGTGGACTTTGGCTTCTCGAAGTAGACTTGGGCCTCATTTGCTAATATCTCTCGTGGACTGCATTTACGTCTTATATTCTCACAAGATATTGTCCAACATTTTCTAGGATATAATATTTTGGTAAATGTGAGTAATTTTTTGGTATGGTATATTTTCACGGAAGGATACAACATTCACGGCTTGAACGATAATTGAAAAAATGGCTACGGAATTTTTATACGGTATTATTGACGCGGAATTGAAGTGACATTTCACGGGTGGACTTCTTTATCTTTGAGACGATGGTTGGTTGGATGCATGTCTCAAGATAACTTGTTGGAGCACATTATGAAATTTGAAAATCGGTTATAAGCGGTAAGGAGTTACGTTGTAGTGCTCACGGTGTGTAACCATCACTTTAAGGAGTTACGTTGTTGTGCTCGATGTCACACGTGGTTGTGGATTGTTCAAAAATTTAGAACAATGACAAGTCACAAGTTGGGATGCTTACTTCCATTTCAAGTTAGTCGTGCTGGGCTAGCTCCATATGTGGTCATTACATTTAGCCGGTGAATTAAAAGGAGGTTCGATTTAAAGGTTGGTTTGAGAGAAATGTGTATTGAGAGTATATTTTTGCGACATATTCTCACGGAAATTATGATCAAGCTATGATGTTTGAAAATTGCATCAAGAAGGTAATACGATATGTACGCAACATTGTGATGATTCCGATAGCTCGCAACCATCGGGAGGGAGAAGTTGGTATTTCATCTTCCGTGATTGGATTACGAAGGATTTTGCTTAAGGCGAAGAAGGAGAGTAGTGTGGTGTACATCGGGGTTTTACCAACTTGGATGCAATACTAAGTGAGTTATGTTAATGTTCCCGAGCGACAACCATTGTACGATCAAGAGTTTACTTTCTCCATTGCGTATCGAAGATTAAAGGCGTGTTGGAAGAGTGTTGTCGGTTCAGGAGGAGCAAAGAAAAAAAGGCTAACTAGTTAGGAGGGTAATAACCTAACTAGACCGTTCTGATTGAAGTTCGAGCTACAAGAAGATCATTTGCCGAGGTCATCGGAAGGAGAACTTCAAGTTTGCCTCAATATCTAGACCACAGAGACTCTACACTTCAAGAAAGTCAACATTGTTCTTTACTATTGTAATTTACTTTGTTTTGTATTTATAGGTCTCATTGTAACCATTCACGTGTGACGCTATCTTGGAGGGAGATTGTTAGCCTCGCTTTTTCTAAAGATAACGTCACTTACGTGAAATGGACTAGATGCATAGAATACTTTGCCCTTAGGGACTAGTATCGTTTATGTGGCAAAGTTAGGGCCTATATATACCCCTCATGACTCTCCATGAGGGGTGAGGTGAACCATTTGGCTAGTTGTATTGTGTGTTTTATTTTAATAAAGTCCTTGTTTTCTCCTCCCTCTCTCTAGTTTCTCTCACTAGAAGAGATGAAGATATTCATCTTCTTCCACCAACCAAGACCTCCAAACCACATAAATCTTATGTTAATCGATCCTGACACCCGCTTATATTTTTTCAAAGTTATTCCAAACCTAAAACGCAACATCATATTTTAGGTTGCACGTAGAGGTTTTCTCGGCTTATCCATCGAACTCGTTAAGCACTAAACATCATTAACTCACGGTGAGTCATAACCCCACTTTTACTCGTTTCATTATTTTGTAAACTCTTTGGGGGAGATACATGCTCAACTATTGTTATTAACAATCACAATTATTTGTAAACTATATGTTTATCTGAACTGAATGTTTATTTATACTAAGTAACAGTATTGCCATACTTAGAGTTTCTTTATCATGGACTCCTAAGCACTATGCGTAGTGAGCACGAATACTATGGTTAGATCTATTGGGATTAATGTAACCATTAAGTTGACTCAGTTAGAGCAAACAAACGCAACAAACATTTGAGAACACTAGGTATAACATCAGATTACCTACTAGGCTATGATGACAACAGTTATTCCAATTTCTATTGGTACGAGGTTAACCATTAGGTTAACCAGAACAAATTTCAAACTATGGATGTAAAACAACGTAAACCATGACATAGCAAACATTAAATTCTTGAACATTTATACTTACAAACCTATGAACTCACTCAAACTTTGTGTTGACACTTTAGCATGTTTATCTCGGGTCCATCATGCACGAGGGTGAAAGGATGGCAAAGAGAAGCACGCATGCTTAGAAGACTATAAATTATTTTATCATTCAAAAAACATCAAAAATTTTAATGTATTATGTAATCATGGAACCACTGGGACCTCATTTTAAAAACGACTCAATTAGAGTTCGTTTCTATTGTTATAACTGTTATACCATCGAGTAACACACAGTTTGAATTCTGTTGCGTTCACGAAATTGGGGGTGTTACAGTTGAACCGAACAGAAATATAAATCATTGGAACCGTTGAACCGAACGGGTATATGTTGAATCGTTGGAACCGTTGAATCGAACGGAAATATGAATAGTTGATATACGTTGTATCGTGATATAAGTTGAGTTGTTGGTTTATAATTAAATTTTGATAATTGAATCGAATAAATTTAAACAAATTGGATGATCGTTTTACAAGTTAGATATTATTGGAAAAGTGTTTGATATTATATGAATTGTTTGTATGTGAAAACCATGAATTCTCACTAGGAATTTGGCTGACCCAAAACTCTTTTAAAAAATTTGCAACCCAGATGAGCTACTTTAGGAATAAGGAGAACGTATGAGACTGAAGAATAGTAGACGCTTCTACTGATGAAAGGTAGATTAAAGGGCTTAACGCTCCAAAAAGGAGGGGTGTTACAGTTGTTATTGATTGCTTAGATTGAATAGTGACGATGGCTTTAAGGTTGGTGGGAAATTAACATTGTTGATGGCAATATAGCTTAGAAATTGAAGCAAATGCAAATCTGGGTAATGTTTTTTTTTTTTTTTTTGTTTTTAAGATTGTCTCGATAGTTCTTGTAGAATCGGCTATCCTATTTAGCATAACCTAACATGTGAAAGGACTCTTAATAGGTACATCCGACCCTATAATAACTTAGAGACAAACGTTGTATAGAAGTCTGCTAATGGTGTCATATTAGGTTAGCAATTGTTGTGATTGAACTTGTAAGCATATAGACCTGCCTGTTAGTTCCTTGGCTCGGTTAGTAAGTTCTTTTCTATTATGCGTGAGACAAACCATATTATTGATTAATGTATCAATGTAGAAATCAATTTGCATCAAATCAAGGTGTACAACATTTTTTATGTTTCGCTATGAGCACTAACATGTTGTAATCTATTAATAGTATTTCTTATGTACTATCGTAAAAGATACCGATTTCACTAAACCACTGTAACATATGAACGTCGACATAGTCGGCCCCTCTGAGCTCCCCCTAAAATTCCCTTTGCCATTTCAACACTATTTGCGCAAATTCTACACCTGACGTATTGCTAGACCATTGAGATAACAAAAAGAATTCGAGGGAAAGATAAGAGTGGAGTGCTATGTTGAACATCGTATGTAAATAGTAGCAAATGCAGAATGCAGTAGACTTTAGAGTCAAGTGATAAGGATTTAAAACATACATTTTTAGGGGGTCATTTAAGCCCTAAATCGATACATTTTATATTCGTTACTACTTAAAATCGTTCCTTTTCACATTTTAGGTCTTTCGGAAGCAAAATGCTGGAATCAAGCACTTTTGGTTAAAAAGGAGCGAAAACATGAAGAAAACGACAAAGTCAAGAAACAAGGCAGATTTCTGCACCTGACGGCGTCCCAAACCCAAAGGGTGACGTCGCCGCTAAGAAGGTTTTCTAATTAAATTTCAAGTGACGGCTTTTGGTTCTACAACATGACTGCGTCACACCTTATTTCTTGAGGGCGTCACTCTTTATTTTACACTAGACGACCAAGACCCATTCCAAGAAGACGTCCTTTATGAACCCAGACGGCGTCACACTTCCTCACATGACACCGTCTAATAAGGTTAGTAACGTATTACTACTACACATATTATGAATACATGCGGGATATGATATTTCAAGTATAAACAATAGGTTCATGCATATGGTTTAAAGGAAAAGATGGAAAATACTTGGCATGGACACACTGCATGATAAGTGTCCATGGAAAGCTTCATACAACCACACATACATCGCTCCCCTTGTTCAACTTAATCACATATTGGAACACTATAAATAGGATATTCATCACCATTCAAAGGACATCTTTTCATAAACACATTTCATACAATAACAAATGAATACATCTGACTTAAGCATCGGAGCCTGCTCCCGGGGTTCATCCTCGGGGCAGTGCTAACGATAAGCTTTTCTTGTTTCGAGTGATCTTAGGGTAACAGGTTGGAACACGAAGAAGAGTCTCGCTCCACTTTCAACTAGCATATCCGGTAGCATCATTTTGGCGCCATCCATGGGACCCGTCATAATAAAAACACGTTAAACTTCTAGCTAGTCAAATGGCCGGGAAGGATCAACCCGTAACACCAGTCCATATGCCAGGCGAAGAATCTAGCGGTCCTCAATCTGGTGGACACCTTGCCGGGCCTGATGATCCTATTCTTACCATTCAAACCCATTCTCAACCTGAACTAGATCATAACGATTCCGCAATGCATTTCGTGGTTCAAAACTTCGATCAAATTAATGCCATGTATTCTGCTTTCTCCACAAAAAGAAAAGAAATCACTCTCCAACAAATATACGATGAACCCAACAACCGACCACCAAAAAAGAATCGCAGAATCATCACCACCGAAGGACAAAAAGAGACTGAAACAGAAGAAAACATATCAGATGATCGGCAACCTCGCTGGGTCTTAAAACACAAACCTGGAAGAGACACTAGCTTTTACAAAGATCCTTTTACATTTAAAGAAACGGAAAAAAGTATGCGTGACTTGGTCGCATCCCCGTTTACCAAACGAATTCGTGATTATGAGATGCCTGATGGGCTCAAAGTACCAACAAATTTAAGAACATACGATGGACTTTCAGACCCTGATGATCACCTCACGGTGTTCATGGGGACCATGGATACACACAAACTCCCAGAGCCTGCATGGTGTCGTTTCTTTCATATTACACTATGTGGGGCTGCAAGATTTTGGTATGATAATCTTGCACCTGAAAGTATTGACGGTTTTCACCAACTACGTGATAAATTTAGAGCCAACTTCTTACAACAAAGATGATTCCAGAAGACACAAGCTGAAATACTTGGTATTCACCAAAGACCAGAAGAGTCCTTGAAAGATTACTTGGCACGATTCGGTAAAGAAACACTACACATGACCGATCGCTCTGACGGTATGATAACAGGAGCTTTCATTAGCGGACTTCGTCCTGGCCGAGTTTTCAAGGACTTAATTGCCCGACCACCTATGATACTAGAAGACATGTAAATACATGTTAACAGTTTCATAAGGGCTGAAGAAGCAAATAATGCAAACCGACTTCGTGATTTTAAGGGTTGAATTACATATAAAAACCACGCGCCAATCTCAAGAGCTCTTATTAATAACTCGAATACTTTTGGATAATGATCGAGATCAATAATCACTTCCGAATACGATGAGATATGGTAGTAAGTAACCTTGCTTAAATTTTCTGTATTAATATCTCTTTACAATAAACATCAATGTTATTTTATCTATACAGTTGACGTAACTTTTATTACTAGATCAACATTATCTTATTTCAAAAAACAAATGTGATTCTAACAAGCAAATAGCAAAGAAAATATTTATCTTATATATAGGTTCAAGCTGCATGATCATGCGTCATGAACAAAGGGCAGAGATCACTTCATCATGCCAAATTTGCAAAACCGCTCCAAAGACAAGATATAAAGTCTGTTAAGAAACAAAATGTCGTCTTTCATCCCTTACAAAGCGGGTTAACCGCTCCGATAACATAATCCCGTCATTAAAGGGATAATGAAATCCATATTAGTTCCAACTCTGAACTACAAAACCATCCCGCCACAAAAGGATGAAAAGCTATAAAACGCATGTTGCAAAGATGAAAAGCTATAAATAGCCAACACACGCTTGATATATAACAAAGTGTAAGCATCTAAGCTAACACTACATCCCGCAATTAAAGGGACAAAAATCTACATATAGCAAAAAGCGGCACGATGTGAAAACTCATCAAGCAAAGCGTCAAGACCGCTAAAAAGATGCAAAACATCATTCCATAAAATGGCACAACACCATCAAAATAAAGAACAAGTAAGTTAGCGGCCGTCATAACGAAAGTTATTTAGTGGAAAACTATTATCATATGAGTCCATACATGTTGCAGATTTATTTAACATATATGGACTAAGGGGCTTAATAAGGTTAGTAACGTATTACTACTACACATATTATGAATACATGCGGGATATGATATTTCAAGTATAAACAATAGGTTCATGCATATGGTTTAAAGGAGAAGATGGAAAATACTTGGCATGGACACACTGCATGATAAGTGTCCATGGAAAGCTTCATACAACCACACATACATCAGCTCCCCCTTGTTCAACTTAATCACATATTGGAACACTATAAATAGGATATTCATCACCATTCAAAGGACATCTTTTCATAAACACATTTCATACAATAACAAATGAATACATCTGACTTAAGCATCGGAGCCTGCTCCCGGGGTTCATCCTCGGGGCAGTGCTAACGATAAGCTTTTCTTGTTTCGAGTGATCTCAGGGTAACAGGTTGGAACACGAAGAAGAGTCTCGCTCCACTTTCAACCAGCATATCCGGTAGCATCACCGTCCCAACGATAACTTGGCCCAAACGAAACCCTAATGACGGCGACCAGACGGCGTCACCATCAAAAGGTGACGCAGTCAGATTCGTAAATCTATATATAGACTTCGATTTTTATGCATTAAAAGAGTAATATTTTGGATAGCAAACCCTAGTGCGTTCATAGTCCGACTTGGGCAGTAATTTAGGGTTCCAAACCCTTCTTTACACTCAAAGATAAATTTGTTAATCCATTATATCACCATGGTTATCCTATGTTCAATTTTGTGTGTGTGTGCATGCTTATCTATTATGAGTAGCTAAATTACTATTGTGTTTTCTTAGATCTATAAAATCTAGTTGTTGATTATTGTTAGGTTGCCTCTTGTTTTAATTGGTAGACGCTAGAGTAAGGAAAACTGGTTCTTCTTTAATTGTTGGGAGCTTGAACGTCCTAAATAGCACCAAGCTTGAAAGTACACTTGAGCCATCGTTGTGTTTATAGCGTGAGTTGTAGCTTTAGGATAATAGAGTATTCGGGGGAGATACTACGGTACTTGGCAATCCCGGATAGTCTAGAGGAGAGTTACGATTCATAAAACTAGGGAATTAGGCCCCCTATGACCAACACAGAATACAATGCACCAATTAAGATGAGGACGTGACAATTTGATAAGGTTTTAAAAGGTACCTTTTAAGGGGTCATTTAAGCCCTTATTCGATCATACAGTATCCGTTATTGCTTAATATCGTTCCTTTTCACTTTTAGGTCTCTTGAAGGCAAAATGTGGAATGATGCTTATTTGGACGAAAAGCGCGAATATCTGAAGAAAATGGCCAAAGTCGAATCGAGACACTCAAAGTCATTGAAACATAAAGGCGACGCGTCACTTGATATCTGCGGCGCGTCGGAAGGAATTTTATGACGGGTCGAAGCGAAATTGCATGTTTTCAAGGGACGACGTCAGTTCTAAAGGAGTAGGCCGTCGTAACTCGAGACGGCCTAGATGCGACCAAGACGGCGTCGAGGTCGAAGGGACGTCACGGTCATAAGGTGACGCCGTCGCAAGGTTTACGTGGCCAAGACGAAACCCTAATGGCGGCGACACGACGGCGGCCACGAAACATAAGGTGGCGCCGTCGCGGATGTAATCTTATATATAGAATCCGAATTTTTCGGTTTGTGTGTGTAGTCTTTGGAGTAAAACCTAAAACCGAACCAAGGCTTTCTTGTGCAAGATTTTAGGGTTCTAAACCCTATTATACATCAAGATAAGTATTTACTTCATTAATTTAATTATGTCTTTGATTATTTGTGTGTATGCTTGCATGTTCTCCCCGTCCGGCTAATTTATTTGTGTGTTTGCTTAGGAATATGAAACTTAATTATTGAATATTGATTGGTTGATACTTATCTTAGTTGACTAATGATCTAGAGTGCGCTAGATTATTCGTTGTGTACTTAATGCTTGACTTTTCTTTGTGAACTTTAGAATATAATTATCTAGGTAATTGTAGGATAAAGTATTCAAGGACAACCGTAGAGTAGGCGTCTATAAATCACTAGAGGATTTGTAAACAAGACCCTTTGGTAATTTCAAAGAGTTAGGAAACAAGCACGCCCTATAGCCTTAGAATCACAACGCAACTAGGAATAAGGACGTGACAAATCAACCATCAATAGGAGATAATTAAGGAGTAGTAAAACCTAAGTAAACACATCTTTAAACTATCATACAGTACACATCAATTAGACATAGACTATCACAACCTTAGCTTAGATAATTAGATAATAGTAGAGTAATCGGTAGCAATACCAACCCCCAAATCCAATACCCGAGATTCGTACCTTTTCCATTTCTACAAAAATATAAAATACAAAATAATTCCTCAACCTCAACCTTAGCGTAGTAACTTCTCACTAGCATTCCTATTCCCCAGAGAACGATATCAATACCGTGGCTTACCCTAATTACTACACTACAACGATTAGGTTCAACGCCTAGGGTGTTATAAAACTTGCTCAAGAAAAGGAAGTTTCCTTGACCCCGAACGACGCGTGTAGCGTTATCAAGTTTTTGGCGCATTGCCGGGAATAGAATAGCTAGTTAGTAGTCCACCTCGTTTAGGTTTCTTTGTGATTCCTATCAAGTAAACTTTTTCTCATTTTAGATTTCTCTTAGTCTATCCCCCTTCTTTGTGTTTGTGTTCGTAAAACCCTTTTCATTTGTCGTTATGGCAAGTGAAGTTGCATTTGAATCATTAACAAATGAGGAACAATTGAATTTTTGATTGGTTTAGTTTTTATTGTTCGATAAATTTGTGAGTGATCTTAAAGATATCCAAAAGAACAAGGGTGTAAGATTGGATGGATTTGATATATTTTGTGTTTGTGTAGCTTCTATTCAACGATCGTTGTCAAGATCAACTCCTTTTAGTGACACCGCCTTTAGAATTTTCTAAAAGCCTCCTATGCATAAACCTTCGCTTGTTACAACTTGAGGAAATGGATAAGAAGGATCTATCTAACCTTAGGAATCATGATCAAAAGACCTAGTTTTAAGAACATGAAACCTAAACCCAAACAAGATTGTGAGATGGTTGAAGCTAAAGTACCTAGTTGCATGTGTGGGATAGATTTCAAACATTTAGAGATCTAGATATAATGGAGAAAAGGTGGAAACTCCAAGCCCACAAGCCCTACCACCACTGAGGAACACACATCACCTATAACTTACCGGAAGAAGTAGAAGAGACTATAGGAGCCCCAATTGATAGAGAACCTTTGGACCAAACGCCACTAGAGAATGTAGGTTTAGATGCTTGTTGTCATGACCTCTCTTAATCCTAGGAAGTTCCTAATTTTGATGAACCGGAGCCTCAACCAAAACCTTACCCAATGTTCCGTCTTTAGATGTGAATCTTGGAATTGAATTAGGCCCCAATCCACCCATCAAAATAGATAGTCCGGGTAGTTGCTTGATAAAGGTGATAGATTCTAGGCCATGTAGAGTGGAAGCTAATATAGGAGTAACCCATGACCTTACACACTTATATCACCCATTCATGGTTGATAACAAGAAACACTATGGGTTTAAACCGGGTTTATTAGGTCAAGATGGATCCTTAACTAAGAATCTTTTAAAGTTGATAGAAGATGATCCATTTTTAGGGAGAATTGATTCACCCGCTACACCAATAGACTTAGGTGAGGTTATAATGAATGGAGCACACTCCTTTGAGCATATAAATCACCCATCACCCTCTCCTCACGTAGCAAATTTCCACCCTAAGGGTGTGTATTGCTACTATCACCCGCACTTAAACTTAAGTGTAGGAAAACTTCCCTTTATCTCGTTAAATAAGGGTAGAGTCGGGCTCGTGACTCGAACAAAAACAAGCGCTTCTTGGGAGGCAACCCATGTGTATTTGTTTTCATTTTCATTTGTGTGTCGTATATCTTTTATTGATTGTTTATTCTCATGTTTAAATTTGTAAAAAAGCTTTATTTTGTTTTTAACTTTGTCTTAATTACATATAAAGGTATTTTACATAAAGGATAAGTGTAGGGAGGATTACACACGTTTTCATAAGAAACGTGAACATGAGAATAACAATTAACTAAAAGATATATATGTTTGTTTGTTCGAGTCAAATGCTTGTATCGAGTCATAATGGATGTTTTTGCGAAATTTTTCCGATTCTAAAGATGTAAATTTTCCGAATTTTTTCCGTAAAATCGCAGACCGCTTTTTGTCAGGATAACTTGTGGCGTCAGATTGCAACCGACGCGCCGAAGGAATAAAACATCACCACTTTTTCTCGTTTTCGAGCTACTTGTAAAATTTTGGAATTTTCCAGATCTTAACTTTCAAAACAAATTCGTAAACATCCATTCCACAAGCATTATATCCTAGTTTAAATCGAGTCTTATGTATATTATTACCGCCGATTTTACGCGAAGGTTTCGTTTGTTTTCTTCTAGTGTGCGTGTTTAGTTTGTCAAGAAGAAGTTACACAAGTTTGGAAGGAGCCTTTCACGCAAAAACTCTTCTTGGAAAAGATTTAACCACCACTTTTACGGATCCTACCGAGCTAATCGGGGAGTATTAGTTTCTTTCATTTTAATTACCTTCTATTATCATAACTTTGATATTTTGGGAACATTGGGGACAATGTTCGGTTTAAGTGTAGGAGGAAAATAAACGGAACTTTGAAACTATGCTTATCCTTGACTATTTGCTTTGTCCAAGTGTATTTGTGTAATAAACCATGAGAAAATGTAGGTTAGGGTAATTTTAGCCAAATTTAAAATTTTTTCATGACGTATAAGAGTGGGCCATTAGTCTTAACAAAAGCGCCTCATGGATAGGAAGTTGCATGACTAGCACAAAACCTTACCACCTAAATTCCACCCAAAATGTGAGGATCGCCTTAGATTAGTAGGAATTAAAGCATTCATCTTTAATGCTTAGAGTGTGAACCGGTAGTATATTAGATTCTAGAACTTGTTTTGTGATGCATTCGAGATCGCTAGTGAGACTACACTTGTGTAGTTAGGAATAACTAAATGATAAGAGGCATTAGGATAAACCCTTGTTTGATACCGTAATATAATTACTTCTTCCATATCGGTTGAGTAATTCCCCACACCCTTTGCAACAGACTCATCTTTAGTACACGATACCCTAGTTAACCCTCGAGCCTATCCTTTTCGGTTCTCGTGATGTTGCGGTTTTCCGGATATCAATGAAGAGCATTGTTTACACCCCACCCCAAATATACACCTAAATCGCCTTAGCCTACCTTTATTGCACTCACTTTTAGTGCAATTTATGTTATCACCCAAAACCCTTAGTTCAATTATCGGTTGCTTGCATGAGTTGCTAAGTCGAGTCATATCCTTTGTATACGCTTTGGGATGATTGGGATTCATGGGAAAAGTTAAAGTTTATGAAATATAGGAAGAGAACGTTAAACTCAAATTCCCTTTGTTTGCATAATAATGTACTCCAAGTGTTTTGATCTTTTCAATTCGGGTCAAATTAGTGTTAGAGTAATAAAACTCAAGTGTAGGGATGTGTCTATAAATCCCTATCATTTTGATGTACCGTAGAGGATGGTAGAGTAAAAGTGTATGCAAAAAATTGAAAAAAAAAAAAAAAAAAAAAAAAAAAAAAAAAAAAAAAAAAAAAAAAAAAAAAAAACCATACGGGCTACCATCCTACATCTATCTTTTAAATTATGTTTGTTTATTTTCGTTGCCTAGAGTTTTAGAGTGTCGAGTCTTGGCTTAGCAACGCCATTCTTCAGATACTTGCAACATAGAGATTTTTGACTATCCACCACTAAATAGCCTATCCCACCAAACCCTTCATTTCCTACCGTAAGCCTAACATTACAACCCTTTAAAAGACCTCTTTGATAGTCTTTCCTAGGTGTTTACGCCAAAGCGACGGAGGTTTGATCTATTCTCAAGCCTATGGTAATCTATGTACTAGGACCGGTTAATGAGTGTTTATCTTTCATTTCGATTTGTTATATTTCATATATACACCCGAGAGAGATGTGAGTATCCAAACACCCCATGTGAGGTGCTAGTATGTAATTTCCGTGCTTGTTATGACTTTATGGGCTTATATGTGTTGTGGACCGTTTTGAATGAATGCTTCATGACCCCTAACTTATAAATTAATTGGCTAAAAGCACATTTGCTTGAGGACAAGCAAATACCAAGTGTAGGGATATTTGATAAGGTTTTAAAAGGTACCTTTTAAGGGTCATTTAAGCCCTTATTCGATCATCAGATCCGTTATTGCTTAATATCGTTCCTTTTCACTTTTAGGTCTCTTGAAGGCAAAATCTTTGGAATGATGCTTATTTGGACGAAAAGGCGAATATATGAAGAAAATGGCCAAAGTCGAATCGAGACACTCAAAGTCATTGAAACATAAGGCGACGGCGCCATCAGATATCTGCGGCGACGTCGGGAAGGAATTTTATGACGGTCGGGCGAAATTGCATGTTTTCAAGGGACGACGTCAGTTCTAAGGAGTAGGCCGTCGAACTCAGACGGCCTAGATGCGCCAAGGCGGCCGAGTCAAGGGACGGCGTCACGGTCATAAGGTGACGCCGTCGCAAGGTTTACGTGGCCAAGACGAAACCCTAATGACGGCGACACGACGGCGCCACGAAACATAAGGTGACGCGTCGCAGATGTAATCTTATATATAGAATCCGAATTTTTCGGTTTTGTGTGTAGTCTTTTGGAGTAAAACCTAAAACCGAACCAAGGCTTTCTTGTGCAAGATTTTAGGGTTCTAAACCCTATTATACATCAAGATAAGTATTTACTTCATTAATTTAATTATGTCTTTGATTATTTGTGTGTATGCTTGCATGTTCTCCATGTCCCGCTAATTTATTTGTGTGTTTGCTTAGGAATATGAAACTTAATTATTGAATATTGATTGGTTGATACTTATCTTAGTTGACTAATGATCTAGAGTGCGCTAGATTATTCGTTGTGTACTTAATGCTTGACTTTTCTTTGTGAACTTTAGAATATAATTATCTAGGTAATTGTAGGATAAAGTATTCAAGGACAACCGTAGAGTAGGCGTCTATAAATCACTAGAGGATTTGTAAACAAGACCCTTTGGTAATTTCAAAGAGTTAGGAAACAAGCACGCCTATAGCCTTAGAATCACAACGCAACTAGGAATAAGGACGTGACAAATCAACCATCAATAGGAGATAATTAAGGAGTAGTAAAACCTAAGTAAACACATCTTTAAACTATCATACGAGTACACATCAATTAGACATAGACTATCACAACCTTAGCTTAGATAATTAGATAATAGTAGAGTAATCGGTAGCAATACCAACCCCAAATCCAATACCCGAGATTCGTACCTTTTCCATTTCTACAAAAATATAAAAATACAAAAATAATCTTCCTCAACCTCAACCTTAGCGTAGTAACTTCTCACTAGCATTCCTATTCCCCTAGAGAACGATATCAATACCCGTGGCTTACCCTAATTACTACACTACAACGATTAGGTTCACTACCTAGGGTGTTATAAAACTTGCTCGAAGAAAAGGAAGTTTCCTTGACCCCGAACGACGCGTGTAGCGTTATCACAATTCAACCGACCAATAAGAGATAACTGGGGAGTAAGAACATCTAAGTAAATACGCTTTTAATTATCATAAGAACACACCAATCAACTCATAGCTTTTATCCTTTCCATTAGCTTTAGTTTTAATTAGTGAGTAGTTAAATTTGGTAGAAGTACCACCCCCACTCTTATACCCCGATATTTTACATGTTTTTCCAAAATATATAAAAAGCTAAAAAGAATCACCCTCAACCTCACCTTCTCGTCATACATCTCTACTAGCATCTCTATTCCCATAGAGAACGATCAACCCACTGGGCTTACCCATACTACACTGCAACAATTAGGTACACTGCCTAGTGGGTTGTAAAGCTTGCTCATTGAAAAGGAAGTCTTTCGAACCCGAACTCACGCATCAAATTTTTGTCGCCGTTGCCTGGGAATAGAATATCTAGTTAGTTTTCTATCTCGATTAGGTCTACTCGCTTGATTCCTATTAAGTGAGCCTTTTTTCTTTCTTCTTAGCTTTCTTTAAGTCTATTCGTCTTCTTTGTGTTTTTGTTCGTAACTTCGTCACTTTTTACCATGGGTGATAATCTACCCAACAACAATCCACTCGACAACAATCCACCACCACATCAACCACTACCACTCAATCAACCACCACTCGACCCGCCAAGAGGCCGTACTATTGGTGAATACTCTAAACCGAGCCATCAAGGCTATACGAACACCATTAAGCTTCCACATCAAGCTCAAACTACGGCCCTGCGATCCGACACCATCCGGTTGGTGCAAAAGGGATGTTCATTCCATGGAATTCGTTCCGAAGATCCTAATCAGCATCTTAAGGATTTACTTAAAATCGTTGACTCCATTGACCTTGATGCTACCACTCGATAGACCGCACAATTGTGTCTCTTCCAATCTCTACAGGAAAAAGCTAGTAATTGGCTTGAGCGACTTCCCACAGGATCTATCTCAAGTTGGGATGATCTCACCACCCGTTTCCTCGCCTAATTTTTCCCACCGGGGAGAACCACCAAGCTAAGGAATGATATCTTGATGTTTCAACAATGTCAAGGCGAAACCCTTTATGAGGCGTGGACTCGATTCAAAGACTTACTCCACAAAGTCCCTCAACACGGCATTGATCTTTGGCTCAAAGTCTAAATCTTCTATGATCATGTCAATTTCCTCACAAAGCGATCCATTGACCGAGCGGCGAGAAGGCTTAGCAATCTCAATGCGAAAAAGTCATAGGGTATCATTGAAGAGCTCGCCGGTCATTCTTAATCTTTATTATATTACTTAATGAGTCAGACTTAAAGTATTAATGGACATTTGATAATTATATTGGACATAATATTTTAGACTTAACATACTTATCATATAACTGATTTTCGGATCGCAACTTGACTATTTATTGGACTATTAAGCGGACGTGGACATTTGGACTGTTGGATTATATTGGACAAACTAGACTTATTAGACTCGTATTAGTTATAAATTGGATATAATGGACACTTATATGGACTATTGGACTCGTAACGAATTACATATCGTTTTAGACAACACATATACTTGACGGACTTTATCGTACGGACTATTATTATGATTGTAAAGCCTGAAATTATTAAATACTTTAAACCTTTATTATTATTTAAATTTAATTAAATGAATTACGTATCATCGAAATATGTTTTGAATAACGAATCGTATCACACTTTTATTCATATACTTATTATCAATACGTATACTTATTAAAGTCCGATAATAAAACGAGAAGTATAGTTTTATTAAGTATAAAACTTTCTCTCTTTATATATTAAAACTCGTGTTTTTATTATAAAACATACATTAGTTGGGGATACTGGGTAAATGCCCTAAACTTAACCATTCACTTACTTTTTATTACTATTCGATCCTTACGTGTTTATTTCCTGTTGTACCTCTGTTATATGTTTTATACCTTGGCGTGCGTTTGTCTTGAGTCTATGACCTTATACCACCACATGAACTATCATACTAAACTTTTACAAACGTTGATACGAAACTTCCACGAAAACTAAAACGTATTATCTTTTGAAACTCATATGCATCGATTACTATTCACATATCATATTATGAGACAAACTCGTATCTATTAGGTTATGCCGATTCCGTATCGTTGTGCTATGCTTCTTTATACTGTTCTGTTATACTCCTTGACACCATTGTGTTACTTACATCACTACACTCTAAGGTGAGTTTCACAACCCCATTTTACTGTTTTACTTGTTTTGGGGTGGAAAGCATGCTATGATTACTTAAAACTAAATTGGTTGTGCATTTATGAAATTATGGATTTACTGAACTGATTTAATTTACCGAACTATGCTCTGCTATTTTGTGCAAACTGATATGTATGCTTATGTTTGGTGCCTAAGAACAATCGTGAAAGTCCCCTGGAACAACACTACTTATTAACTTACTCCCGACGAGCCGTTGATATCTATGGATAGCGCTATTAGGGGTAGAGCCATCCTCTCACTCCCACTAACCGGAGTGCATAGTATCACCTTTTCATGCTAGGTTAGAGCATGTGACGCGTAGGGGCAAGTTTTCGCTGAATCGGCTTAAGTAGTGGACCATTCAAGGCATGAACACGTTGCATACATAATGGACCCTTGTGAAACTTTGACAACCAATTGATTTTCCTGTTTTGGAAACTACTTGGTGTATTAAAACCTGTGAACTCACCAAGCTTTGCGTTGACACTTTCAGCATGTATTTTCAGGATTACAGGCGATAGCTAAACTTTGAAGGCGCTTGGGCATCAGCATGGCATGGTTATAGAAGACTCTGATATAATTTGAGGACCACTTAAATTTTTTTATGAGCCTACATTCCAAAATATATATTTTGAAAGATGTAAACATAAATTTTTATGAAATAAGGTTTCTCAAGTTAAACCATTGTTATATACATTGTGTTATGATATCAATCGAGTAATACCCCAATAACACTTATTTCCGCTGCAAACCATTTTTTTGGAGGGGGGGGTGTTACATCGTCATTATTATTTTGTTGGTGCATGGACTTTAATCACAGGGTACACAAAACGTTACACAAACACTTAACCAAAATATTATTAAAATTATATGCCGCTACAAAATCCCGCTGCTATGCACGGGGTACTCGTCTAGTTTAATACTATGTATAATATAGTTATTATGTTGTCTTATATTACAAAATCATTAAACGTATAATATAGTTACTAGCAGGGTACCCGCGCGTTGCAGCGGCGGGTACCCTGAAATAAAATTTTCGGTAAATAATGTATTTTAGTTTATTATGTTCTTTTTGACAATGAATTTACGGGGATCAAGAATTTTGTTTAGCCCGTGCTCGTTCGGGTTCGAGCCCGCTTGGCCCATTCCCGTTCGACCTCGACCTCGTTTGGCCCGTTCCCGTTCGACCTCGACCCCGTTTGGCCCGTGCCCGTTCGGGCTCGACCCCGTTTGGACTGTACCCGTTCAGGCTTGAATATTTGTACAATGTTTTTTATTATTGTATTAGTGACATTTAATGCAGGAATTGTGTTTAAGTTGGTTGTACAATATGCTTGATAATTTGTATTTCTTGTGTAAGAGGTGTTTTAATAACTACATTAATTGTATTTATTGACCAGTTAATTAATTGACTACATTAAATATCTTGACCACATTAATAGTGTTTTGTATTTTGTACATTGAGCTTTAAGACTTGTATGTTTTAAAATTAAGATTGATGAGAAAGATCATTAATAGTGCATTGTGTATTGTACAATAGGCTTTGTATTTTGTAAGTTTTATTTTTAAGACCATGAGGATAGAGATTCATTCTTCTATCTTACTACATACTAATGCATTTAGGACTTTCTATAAAAGGAAGTCTTAAAAAGCATAAGCCAACACACTTGCTAATATAAGGAAGTCTCATGTGTTAAAGTAAGTCAACGTTTTAAAGTAATCTTCCATAACAATCTTCATGAATAAGAAAGTAACAGCCCAATGTTGTAACATAACAATTGCAAAAAAAAATAAACAGCCCAATAATATTGCTACTGCTACATAATGATAAGGCTACAAATTAGGAATTCGACTACTAAAATCAAGCCCTCAAATATTGCTTCTGCCACTATAAAAACATGTCACATGATCATAGTTTTTGTAAAGTACAATATCAACTTCTGCAAAATCACTATGATGTTCTTACCACATGAAATAAAAAATAGCACTTGAATCAAGAAGAATTGAAAATCAGTAAGCTTGTGTGTTGAATCTTTTGTTCTTCATCTTGAATCCTCGATGTGTTTGGAGGAGAACGAAAGTTGACTTTATTGAGATACCAGAGTTGGGATATGAGTTCTAGAAGGATTCAAATAAAAAATAGCACTTGAAACCTTTTGATAATATTTCTTGAATCCTCGATTATATTTGAGTGTGTGAGAGTATTGTGGGTTTTAGTGTTGCGGATTTTTCATTTTCTCACTCAAAGAAATATTATCAAAAGGTTTCATATTCTGAATTTGTTGTTAATTCATATTTGCAAACAACATAAAGGGTACTTTGTTTTCTCTTCAAAACTCGATCAAATCGGTCCAACGTTTGAATGAGGTTGTGACACACTGACAAAATCAGATTTGATCTTTGAGTTTCATATGAATTGAAAAAGTAATTGGTTTTTAATTGGGCTTTATACTTTTTTACTATTATATAAAAAAAAAAGTTAATTTTTGAATTTTATATATACATGATTGACATTGATAATGGCATTTTTGTGTTTATGTAATTTACATTTTATTTTGTATTGACATTTATCTTTAATTTATATCTTAAATTTGGATGTGAAATAGTTTGCATTGTAATGGTTCATAGTTATTTTAATAAAAATTTGTCATTATTTCATAAAGTTATTGTTACAAAAATCATATAAATGCATGAACAATATTTGCTCGCCATAACATTTAGTTATCAGGTACCCGCCGCCGCATTGCGCGGGTACCCTGCTAGTTATAAGTAGTATATATTGTGTTTTCTTATATTACAAAATCATTAAACCGAAGTAGACGTTGAATACGCACCCATCAAGTAATCCATCATTCCATTGTCATGTTCGCATGTCTTGTGCTCACTACCTATTTATCTAACTAGAAGTTACCAATTTCTGTTTTCAAATCACTAGCGATATATGATGACAACCATCCCAAACAAAAATATATATATATAGAATCGACATCAAGTACAAGAAGTCCATGAAAACTAACATTCATTTTCTGTTAGATACTCACCAAGTTTATGATGCGTTTTAACAAATTAAAATGAACGATGTTATTTTTATATGAAGCACACTGGATTTAAATTTGTTCCTTGGTATGTCATGACATCCGATTTCTTTTATTGGATTCGCCGTCATCATGTTGGCCATATTATCAGTTCGTGGTCGACATCAATCATTTTGCTATTGCTTACCGAACATATATGACAAACTCGTATTGAACTTTACAGATGAAAATAACGTGACCTATATAAAACTTTTTCGTCTACAATCTTTTTTCAAAATTTTGTAACTGGCAAATAATAAGAATAACATTATATTCTAATTACATTTACAAGTGCTTATTTTGTTAAATATGTTTTTTAATTACAATAGTCTTCTAAACAACTTTGAGAACATGACAATGGAATGATGGATTACTTGATGGATGCGTAATTAACGTCTACTTTCATGAAGATTTAATGATTTTGTAATATAAGAAAACACAATAACTATATTAGTATTAAATTTGTTTAAAAGTACATATTTTGTTAAATATGTTTTGCAAGTGCAATAGTGATTTCAAAAACTCGTCAAAAGTATGTTGAATTTTATGCATTACTAAGTTTCGGATTTTATCTGAGTTTAGTTTAGTTTTTTTTTTTTTTTTTTTTTTTTTTAAATACTTGATAAAATATGATTAATAGACTATAATGCTGCATTCACTTGTAGGTCAACATGGAGAGCAAGCTGGGAATGTTGGTAGCTTTCCTGTTCGTGTCAACCTTTTTGTGTTTGGTGCTTGCTACATCAGAAGATGGGCTTGTTAGGATAAAACTAAAGAAAACGAATATTGATGAAACCAAACATATTGGTGCTATTATCAGTCGTTATGATGATTATTCTTTTAAGGCGTTTAACAGAAAATATTGCCAGAATGTGAGTAACGCTAATGATTCCCAAAAGCCGCATGCTGTACCACTAACGAACTATATAGATTCTCAATATTACGGTGAGATTGGCATTGGCAGCCCACCTCAAATATTTTCAGTAGTATTTGATACGGCTAGTGCTAACTTATGGGTACCATCGTCACAATGCGTATTGTCTGTAAGCATCTCTTGCTCTTTCTCTTTCGGATATATGATTATGTGTGCGTGGACATTGAAAAATCTTTCATATGAAAATAACAATGTTAATGCGCAAGGGTTTTACTTGTACAGGCATCTTGCTTTTACCACTCAAAATACAAGTCAAGTCAATCAAGTACCTACAAAGCAAACGGTAACTGAATTATAATTATTCCCTGAATCTTACGTTTTGCTTTCAAGTATCAATAGGCCACTCACATACCACTAGACCAAAATCATTATGTTTTAAGATGAGGAACCTATATTGGTTCATGAAAGGTCCTATTACGGTCTAAATATTGATTAAGACATAAAGTAAAAAGGTCAAATAATTTCATTACTATTACCTTCTATAACATCTAACATCGAGTAATGGTAATCGGCCCAGCCGGATTTATTACATTGAGTAATACTAGCTCTATACCCAATACGACCCATTTCAACCCATGTTTCGTGTTCTTTGACCGACACTCTTTCTGATCAAGTTTTACTTTAATTATGTCCTCTGTTGTGCCTACCCGATTCACTCGTTTAGATAATTAGATGATTCAAAAGTGTTCCTCTATTTAATACAACCTTTGAAACATAAGAATAGTAGTCCCGTATTAAAGATTAAAGACTAAGCGATGTAAGAATAGTTGATCAACTTTAAAGTAAAAAGTTAATAATAACAGTTCTAAGACTTCATCATCAAATTTATCAACATATACTACTTCCGACAAAAGTTGATCCCGGAGTGGAAACTCTAGTAAAAATGAAATATCTTAAATCATGTGTATGATGAACTGTTTCTATTAGATGAAACCGAATGACGTCCTTCATTATATCAATATTCATGGGCACAATTAAAGCCTTATGAACAGATGTTCTTTGTCCTTCTCTTGTATCATAAGACCCTTGGAGAGATTAAATTGATGCAACTCCAATTGATTCGAACTCCAAGCATTATTATCTTCTTCTATAGTACAACTTCACTCAGAACATTAATATAAGCATAAGCTTTTATGAAGGCGGTTTTTATATGTCTCACGAATCATTAGTAATTTAGTACCCCCAAAAAGATATGAGATCTTATAGAAAAAATGATGGAATGAAATATTGTGGGCATCACAAAGCACAAACATACATCATTCTAAGTTATAGCCTTTTTCACTAGTTTGTACAATTATTGTTTTTAATTTTTGCAGGAAAATCTGCTGATATCCAATATGGTAGTGGATCAGTATCTGGTTACTTTAGTGAAGACAATGTTAAAATTGCTGATAAAGTTGTGGAGGATCAGGTAAGTTCAGCAAAATTGTCTTCAGGTCACTTTTTGCAGTGGCATTCGACTTGGTAAATACATTAAATTTAGCAGTAAAGTTGTTAAATTATGATCTAATTAGATGTTCATCGAGGCAACACAAGAGTCTAATGAGGCATTTGCAAATGGGAAGTTTGATGGTATCCTCGGGCTTGCCTTTAAGGAAATCTCTGTTGGCAATGCTGTTCCCGTGTGGTATGTTTATTCTGTAAATGTTGTTGACTTCGGTCCAGTTCAATTTATTTGCTCAACATTTTATTTTGGGTCTCATTACCTGAATAAGGCTAGACACAATCGTTGGTGAAACATCGGTCGGTCACCACCTTTGACCGATTTCGACATCGGTCATTCGGATTGTGGTGGATCGGTCGCAACATCGGTCTTGGAGAAAAAACGTATATATCGGTTGAAATCTCAACCGATTTTAAACTCTCACTTTTTAAAAGTTACCGTTTAATTAAATAAATAAAAAACTTTTTTTTTAAAACTTTACCACTTTTCACATCCTATAAATACCAATCTCAAACACACTTCTAAACACACAATTTAAAAAAAAAAAAAAAAAAACGTCGGTCATCGATCGTGGCATCCTGGTCATGTCTCGGTCATTTGGAGAGAAAGGCGACGTGTGTTGGTGACTTGGTCACGAATGTGCCCAAACCTAAATTTAAGACCTACAAAAAGGTAAATCGCTACAAATCACTACTACTTATAATGCACAAACGACTCTCTCTCCTATTTAATTTTCAGACTTTCAGACTTGCAAGTAATAAAGCATGATGTACAACACATTAAAGCACAAAATTTCAGACTTACAAGCAAATAAGCATAGTGTACAACACTTTAATGCACATATTAAAAAAAACACCACATTAATACTATTAAAGTGGTCAATTAATACACTATTTAATTCACCCATACACCAAAATAAACAACAATTTAATCACAATGTACAATTTAATCAAGCTACTAAGCCAAACAAACACTAAAAAATTATTAGGAGACATAAATAAAAAATTGTTGCAGAGGCTACACAAATTTTTCCACCGAACGGCAGGCCAACGGGTCGAGTTAACCGAGCACGCATAAAACGGTGTCGAGCCCAAACGGGCCGGGCCAACAGGCTCGAGTTCGAACAGCACGGATTAAACAAAATTTTGATATCCGTAAATTTATTGTCAAAAGAACATAATAAACTAAAATACATGATTTACCGAAACTTTACTTCACAGCATTGCATGCATTGCTGGATTCTCGCTAGTAGAATATAACCTGGAGACTAAGGTCCGTTTGATTTGTAGATGGGTTTATGATTAGGATTTTGATTTGAATTTGATTTACAATTTGAATTTGAGATGAGAAAAAATATTGTATTTAATTTAAAATAATTATTTAAATAGTTAGGGTAATAATTAATAATTAAATTTATTATTTTATTTATAAAGAAGAGAGAGATTGAGTGAATGAAAAGATGCGCCCATAAATTTATTAAAGAATATGATAAATGGACCTAATTGAGAGGCCTAATGAGAGGCCTAAAATCACTTGGCAGCATTCTGATGGCTGCAGATAGTGACCCGCTTATTTTACAACTCATCAGGATGTTGCCATGTGTTTTTAGGTCTCCCATTAGGTCCATGTATCATATCTCTTTATTAAATCTTACCCATTTACCTTATTTTTACATAACCCCACATGATTGGATTAGAAACCAAATCCTAATCCTAAAACTTAAACCAAACATTTATTTTTTTTCTTTTGATCCAAAAACCTAATCCCATCCCCATTAAACAAACGGACCCTAAGTTTTTTGGAATGACATCACTGCAATGATTGCACTCCTGGTAGAAATGACATTCTTTCTTTTCCTGTAGACTTTATGGGTTACACGGTCTTTCGTCAAATATATCTTTGTTTTCTACAAGGATTGACACCTTTAGAAACGACTGATGTCATCACTAAAGGTGTTGTTAAGTCGTCGCTAAAGGCTTTACCGGCGACATGCCGTCACCTATGACCTGTAGCCAAAAGGTTCGTCGCTAAAGCTTTTGGCGACGATAAATTAACACCTTTAGCAACGACTGGTGGCCCACACAAATTCAACACAAACTTTTGTCTGACGTGAGGTCTACACCTTTAGCGGACATACATTGTCGCTAAAGTATTTGTTTAATTTAGTATTTTATTTATTATCTAAATATGAAAAATTAAAATATAATTATTTAAAATTGGCTGGAGTCACTTTTAGCGACGACAAGATTGTTGATAAAAATGGGTTACCATTTTTGGTAACCCTGTCATTGCTAAAAGCAATTGTTCAGCAAAAGAAAAAAACAGCAGCTATGCTGCAAATCCAGATTTTTTTCGAAAAAAATATACTAAAACCAAACCTGTAAATCAACCAAAACTATATTACAAAATACATCCGTCCATTCATTCATTCAAAACAACGAAACTAAGTCATACAAATACTAATAACATACAAAATCCATACTCATTATCATAGACATCATCATACTCACCATTACCATCACCACCACCATCATCTTCATCACCACCACTGTCATCTTCTTTACCACGTACAATCTGGCTAGTTCCAGGATCAAAGGTCGGGTGTACACCTATTAAAAAAATTTATTAAAACCTTTGTTAATTATTATTAAGAAAAAAAAAAAAAAAAGCTGATTAAAACCTTTAGTGGCGCCACCATTCGTTGCTAAAGGTTTGTCGGGTGTATAAATATTTTTCGCGGCTATTTTTTTGGCGAAACTAAAACAAAATTCGGTTTACACTTTTAGCGACTACGCATGTCGTCTTTAAAAGTGTGGGTCCCACAGTCAAACCTTTGACAAATTCTTAGTTGAAAATGGTGCCCCCATGCCACCTTTAGCGACGACAAGCGTCGTCGATAAAGGTTTCCCTCACCAAAACCATTTATTCTTGTAGTGTATGTTCAACAGGGAGAACATGGTACAACAACTTCTAGTTAAGGAACACGTGTTTTCATTTTGGCTTAACCAGAAATCTAAGGTAGGAGAAGGAGGAGAAATCATTTTTGGTGGTGTTGATCCAAGCCACTACAAGGGTAGGCATACTTATGTTCCTGTCACACAGAAGGGTTTTTGGCAGGTTCGTCAATCTATTATATATTTTACTGCTAGATAATTACATATACATATGTATTCATATAACTTTACTGTTTTATTCATTACTAGTTTGATATGGGCGATGTACTTGTTGGTGGAAAATCGATTGGTATGCAGTTTTATTAGTGTTATTATAAACTATTAGTTGGATCTTGGATTTTGTATGACCTGCTGTTGTTTGTGACTGTTTTTTTCCCCCTTGCAGGGGCATGTAAGACTGGATGTTCGGCAATAGTAGATTCAGGAACGCCATTCCTAGCAGGTCCCGCGGTCCGTACCATTATATTGCTTTTATTATACTAATTGGAGTATATATGTGTCGTTAACTTTGTACTTTAATTTCTTGGAATCAGGGTTGATCTTCTTCTGTATTTGTTTTCTTTCAGAGTGCGATCACACAGATAAATCAGGCAATTTGGGCTGCTGGAATTGTTAATGACGAATGTAAAAATTGATTAGCCATCTCGGAAACCTACTGTTTGATATGCTCACACAAATGGTAAACAAATCCCTATATTCAAATTAAAATTTGGTTGCATATTCTCTGTTCCTACCTCTTGTCTAATATTCTTCTAAAAAAAGGTTGCAGATCCAAAGAAGATATGCTCCCAGTCTGGACTCTGTACACCTGGAAATGAAGGAAGTGTTAGGTTGCGCCATTTCTAAACAATGATAACTAACATCAGTTACCACTTTCTTTACTTTATCTAATCAAGATCAACCCGCAATTTTTTTATTTAACGTTGAAGGCATGCATTTTTCTAGCTGTTGGAAGGGATTCCATGTGTGTTCTATTAATCTACATGACACGCCTGCATGTTCACTGTTGGCACCATATATTAAAGCATTTTCTACTGCGTGCCTAGCTAATTTATGCTTTTGCACCTAGTTATATGCATAATTACAGAAATTCTTTACGATGTGCAGTATTGGTATTAGGAGTATTATAGACAAGAGCGATGGTGTATCATTTGAATTAGGAAGTCCAATATGCACTGCCTGCGAGATGATAGTCAAGTGGATGCATAAAGAGCTTGCAGAGAACCAGACACGAGAGAGCCTTTTTAGTTTGGGAAGGGATGTGAGTTTCCTTTGCAGTGGTTAGTACCGTGGTGCATCATTTTTTTGTTTGAGGTATATATAACATGTCCAAACTTGCAGCTATGTAGCGTGGTGCCAAGCCCAGTAAAAGAGTCGATAGTTGACTGTGCCAGAATTCATTCTATGCCTAATATTTCATTTACCATCGGTGACAAAGAATTTGAACTATCACCTGATGAGGTATAAAAAAGTTAATGTCTTCTAAAATGACAAGAATTAGATAAAACCATTAGTCAAATTATTTAAAAACCATTGCACTATTTCTTTTTTTACAGTACATATTTAAGATTGGCGATGGTTCTGCTATGCAGTGTGTTAGTGGTTTCATTCCATTAGATAACAATCCTTCAAGTGGCCCCCCATTCTGGTACGTGCCCGTTTCAATTTCATGTAGGGTCTACCAGACAAGATATAACATATTGTTAAATCAAGTGTCACTTCTCTTGGTTCATATGATGCAGGATATTGGGCGATGTGTTTATGCGACGTTATCACACGATATTTGATTACGGAAATCTCAGAGTCGGGTTCGCAGAAGCTGCATAAATGGAGTGGTGTCTTAAGCAAAGGAGCTTCTTGAAACTAGTGATACAATGTGTAACATTTCATACTTGTAACGCCATGCTTCATATCGTCAAACCTTAGCGTCCGTATCGTTTATAACAGACTTATGGAATGTTTTTTTTAAACTATTGTTGGGTTTTATAAATATAATTACACATAATAACATATAAATGCAGCAGAGTAAAGGTCACCAATTGTGGATCCATATGATGTATAATGGTTAATTAAATAACAAACCTTATTATCTCTTGTTGTGTGATCTCTTGATTTAACGGAGCAATAAACACGAACTCATCGTTTCCCATTGAAACCTACGAATACCCAATCAAGTCACCAAAGTAGAAGACCTCTAAGAATGTCCACACTACACGTCACGGTGTATCACCCGAATGCTAGTTCTTCAATCCTTACGATCTTGCAACGAACAACACTTGTTTTGCTTGAATGAAAACCGACTCAAAAACCCTAAAAGGTAGTGTTTGGTCGTTCTAAGGGATGAAGAGAAAGGATAGGATATTGTGTGATTTGTTTTTGAAGTTATGAGATTATTATATGGGGTCAGATATATATCCTCAAAACGCAAAATGCATATATATCTTTCGCACGCATAAAAATCATCATCTTTGTGCATCAAAACCTTGTAAGAAGGATATATATGAAATTATTCACCTTTGGAGGGATATATATGCAATTCCCCCATTATGGGATCCAAATCCCATAATAAGTCTTGTTAACTTAATCAACAAATTTGGGTCTCTTCCTTTTTCTCTTTACATGGCCAGCCCCTTAACCTTCAATATGAGCTTCCCATATTGATTTTTGGTTTGGTCTTAACATGTCCATTACATATTAAATAAACTCCGTTAGTTAATTAACGCGTCTAAAGGATTAATTAACGCCCATTAAGCGACCGTGAGATATTACTAATATAAATTAACATATCTACTATAAATATATTAAATACATTCACAAATATTATGAACTAATTATGATTATCTCCTCCGGAGTAATCGGAGGAGACCATACCACATCAGTCACACTTTTTTCAAACAATTTTAAAGAAAACGAAATTCTCGCTTTCCAAATTTTAAGTATAAAACTGAAAAGTCCAATTTACTCTTCTCTACTTTTAAAAATAAAAAATGTAACGTCATCTAAACTGAAAGGAACGTAATGCCATCTAAACTGTAAACCGCCCTTCTGACATTTTTTTATGGACAATAATCGCATGCGTAGAATAATAGTTCTAAGAATTGGAAGATCTAACATAGTTTCTCGTATAATATATCTATCATATATACAAGCTCGCGCCATATCCGGAACAAGATTCAGACATAAAGCACAGAACAATAGAAGTTTCAGTCACTCATCAGAGCACAAGGTGTGGTGACCATGAGTTAAGTCTTAACACCTCGTTAGGTCAGTGACACATCAGCTTTAACATTTCAACCTCAACACCAAAAATACCCTTTATATAACTCAACCATAACACCACATTTTGAGCCTCACTTTTAAAAAAAAAATAAAAAATTACAAAATCAACCCCTAAACTAATAATTTATTTAATAAACAACCTATCATTTATTAATAATCATAAAAATATTACATAAACATTAAATAAACGTTACATAAAATGTAAAAAAAGTACGATACGATAAGATATGAAATACGATACGGAAAAAAATACGAACTAAAATAGAGTATGATACGAAATACATAAACATAACTTAATCCGAATGCTCCCCGCATGCAGAATCATACTCAGGAGACTCCATATACCCAAATTACTCAATGAACGTTGTCCGTTCTGCTTCTTCTTTCCTGAGTCTCTCATCCCGCTCCTGTTGAATCCTGTCTTGCTATGCTTCAACTTCTCTTAATGCCTATTCGCCACATATAATTTCATAATGTTGGCTTAGGTTAAGCTATGCTCATCAACTGCCTCGTCTGCATAACCCGTAAACTGATAATGTTGTTGCTCAACAAATCCAGATGCATCAGCTGAAGTTGATGCACCTAGCCCAAGTTGATTCAACTATTGTGATACTAGACCAACAATTTTGTTTTCTTGATAACTCCAACGGATTTTGTTGTTGATGTTGTCTTGTATCTGTGAAACAAACTTCCACAACGTTTCACTAATGGTGTCATCTTTGTTGGCTTCTTTGCTTAAAAATTGTCGATCACAACTTGTCTTTCTAGAAAAATGTCTTTGCACTTCGCGTATCGTTGTCTCAAACGTTCTTTCTTTGCCATTGCGAGCTCAAACAGCTTGATAACTTCGAAAATAGCCTTTTGTCGAGCGGCATCGTCTTGATCGTATTGTTTTTTAATATAAGCTTGCATGTATTTGACGGAATGGGGGAGACGACAAGCCATAATTTTGTGGTATAATGATTAATAGTGTTTGGTTAATGGTATGGAAAGTGTGTAATAATAGTGTAAATATAGGTATTTAAAGAAGGTTTTGAAAAATATTTTCTTAAAAAAAAAAAAAAAAACCGTTTTTTTTTTTTTTTTTTTTGAATTCAAATATTACTAGCCTTTTAAGGGGGCAAAGATGTAAAATATATATATATTTTATTCAACTAGCTTAACGTGACGTTACCATGGTAACACCACCACCAACGTTGCTCCTTAACGCAACTCAGCGGTGTGGTAACGCTGCTTAACGCAGCTCCAAGTTAGCCCATAGCGCAACTCCAAGTTACATACCTAAGGCTCTTATAGCTATGTTAATTGTTGGTTAGACTAGTAATTATGGTAACCATACCCGTGATCACACCACTCTAACACATCAACGCCACATTAGCTTCTCTCTCCTAGATTAAACACATGACCAAACACCCGTTACGGGCGACTTTACGATGACCCAACACTTTTTTTCTTTTCTTTTATATTTAATTTCATTAATAATCAAAATACATTACATAATAATTCAAATAAAATAAAAACATTTTGTTTTATCTGTTTGTTTAACATTAACTTTGGGATTTGCTATTCATGCAAAATAGTTGGGGATGTGCTAAAGATATTAAATTGACGGGTTTAGAAATTTTGTGGGACCAACTATTTTCTCTTCTCTCTATCTCTTTTATTTAATTCATCCACTACTAATTTAAAATAATATTTTTGATTAAAAAATCAAATATAATATTTTTCTTACCTTATGATATATATATATATATATATATATATATATATATATATATATATATATATATATATATATATATATATATATATATATATATATATATATATATATATATATATTAGCGAGACTGCGTCTCAATTAGCAACGGTTTCTAGCGGCGGCTTTCTAGAGTGTCCAGCCACAGAGCGTAAGAATCGGTGATTAGCAGAGTAGCCGTGTCTTTGCAGCGGTGGTATCTAGTTTTCAAAATAGTTTGGCGGCGAATAATCGATGAATCGAATAGATGTCCATCGGAACTGCCTCTCGGAAACAACGATTAGTGGATATAGTTTTCCTTCGACAAATTGTATAAGCGAAGTTAAGCATGTCGTCGACTATGTTTAGATTTTCAGCAAAATCATCGTCGATTAGCGTGTGGTGAATCTGATTATGTTATGATTGTTTTATAATTTTGTTAATCGATTAGCGGCGGCGCTGTGTGTTTTCGATCAAATTTTGGCCGCGAATAATTTTTTTCGGCCAAACTATATATGTGGTATTACAAAATTCGTTTCGAAGAATGTTTTTTGTGACACGGTTGGATAGTGACATCATGGTGTATTTCGAAACAGAACCCAGTAGCGACAATATGAAATAGACGAAGGCGTTGACTGTAGGCGTGACGTAGATAAAGCGAAAAAACGCTCTAAGACGTGAGACGTGGCGAGGATTTTTTTTTTTGTCTAACTTTGATTTTTTTATAATTTTTTTATCTTTTTATTTATCTTTTTTTTTTCTTAAAAAAATAAAGAATATTACATGTAACGATAGTTTATTAACCTTATTCATTATGTACAACGTTTTTTATAAACTCAATGTATATGAAATATGATATAAATATATAAATAATTTTCATTTTGTGTCGCCTTATGGCACTCCTTAAAAACATAAAACTTCACATTTGTCTTTAAAATGTGAGGCTTGATCATGTCGTCACATCACGTCTCACACTATTTATAACTTTGGTTAGAAGGTAATAGTCATGCTATTTATAACCTTAGTTAGAAGGTCGCTTATTTGCGTGTACGCACATCTACATGTGCCTATTTTCTGCTTTAATAAAATAGGCGCAAAATTCAATTTGTGAGATCTTATAAGACAACATGTATTTGCCATAGTTGCCAAGTTTTATCGTTGTCTACATATAAGTCTGTTTTATTTATTGTTGTCTATTGTTGCATAGCTAAGGTGATTATAATTTTATTCTTTTCATAGTTTCAACTTCATTTTGCTACTTCTAGCTAATGTAATTTTTTATGGTATAAATTTAAATTGAGAAACATTTCAAACTTTAAAAAAGAGCCTTTATATGTTATTTAAATACACTACCCAAATACTTTATTCTTGTTTAATAACCCTACCCTATTACATGCCAAATAGGCGTCTTTTGAGACAAATTGTCTTCCCAATGAAAATTGGTCAGCCTCTTTGAGATTTCCTTTACACACAGTAGATAAATTTGAATAGAAATTGCACTTAATATAAAAAAGTATTTAAATACTTTTAACTTTTTACTACGGAGTGCCATAGTTTTCAATTTAAAAAATATCAATGTCAAAACTTTCAAATTTTCAATTTCAATCTTTTATACTTGCAACATATTTCAAGTTTGCACTTGTAAAATACTTCATTTTTGAAAACTTTCAAAACATTTCAATTTTGAATAAATTTCACTATTTATATACACTATTTAACAAAAATCACAAATTTACACAAACTTCATAATAGCAAAATGCACAAACTTATATAAACGTCATACACTAATAGCAAAATACACAAACTTACATAAACTTTATATAAAGAAGTACACAAAGATCCATAAACTTTATAAAGTAATTGACTTTACATAAGCTTTAGACAAACTTGCCAGCGGTTGACAGCAACTTTAATAATGTAACTTTCAACAAAATTTGAAAGTTAAATGTAACTTAATAGTTAAATAGTTTTTAATAACAATTACATAAACTGTACATAACTTGGTAACTTACAAACAGATTCACAATAAAACTTATAGAAAAATCTACAAACAAACTTTTAAACGAAGAAATACGCATCTATCTGCTACTGCAGCGTATTATGGTGGCGGCGCTCCAGCTCCAGCAAATCCTAAAAATGATGGCGGCAGTGGACAAATATTAAGAAAAAATACCAAAAATATTATAACAAACATACCAATAAATATCAAGAAGTTTCCGGTAGCGACAGTGGACACAACATCGGATTCCGGTGGCCAGCGGATTCCGGCAGCAGCTAAACAAACCGGCGACGGCGACTGAAAAAGACCAAAACATATTATAACAACTCAGATCTACTAACATACATAAAATTTACAAAATAAACTTTAGAACAAAATTTAAACCATAAACTTATAACAATATTTACATAATAAATTTTTATCAAAATTTACACAAAACCATTATAACAAATATTAACATTAACAATAAAGCATACTATTTCGCTGCGGTAACAACCCTT
>CM040245.1:169419371-169480721 GCA_022545495.1 Chrysanthemum lavandulifolium | reverse complement strand
TTATTTGTATTAACAATCTCCCATTTTGTTGATGACAAAACATAATGTTATGATGAGTAAACTTCGAGAATAGATGTAATTTTTGAAAGCCCTAAGTTTACTTCTTCTCCCCTTTTGTCGAAACAAAAGTTAACCATGGAAGAAATAACGCTAACTCCCCTATTGTAGCTCCCCTTGTTTGGGCGTCAAGAGAAGAAAAATAAACAATCCTACAAAAAGAAAGGTTAATAACATGCTTAAATAATCTTGTGATTGACGAGAATCAAGATTGGGAGCCAAGGTATGTAAACAAGACCTTGTAATAAAATAACAAATTGTAGTGGTATTTATGCCACGTCAAGCATGTAACAATAAGAGCGGACTTGTTCTTGAAAATGACTTCAAAAGAAAAAAAATACTAAAATTAGAAAATAGTAGTAGTGATTCCTTCCATGCTTGCATAAGGTTATGGATGGAGGTTTTGATGAGTGATGGTATTGATGCGATCAAGGATGAGGTTGAGTATGAAGCGCATTTCTTCCCTAATTTCTATTGAGATTTCCTAGTGGATTGGCAATGTTCACAATGTAAATGATGTGGGTAATGAGGCGGAAGTTTTCGGGTTGTTTTGATTTGAGTTATGCAGAAGATGTGGTGGAAAAATAGGAAAATATGGATCAACATCCGGAATGTTTGGAAATGGTGGTGGAAAAGAACCTAGACGTTCTTGTAATGTGATGGGAGCTAATGGTGGTGATGTTTCAAGATCTTGAAAAATAGTATTTGGAGATGTGGGGGTGTTGAAAACACTATTTCTTTTTTTTTAGGTTGTTTGGATCTTGTTGGAGTCTTAAGGAGTTCCAAAAGAGTGACTTTAGGTGGTGACGAAGTTGGTGTAGTTGTTGGTGATGAGGGAGGTGTTATAAAGGAAGCATCTTGTGGTGAGTTGTTGGTTGAGGAATAACCATTTGAGGTTGGTTTTGCTAAGCAACAAGATCGGATACTAATCCGTGCGGATATCCTAGAGTTTGATTGTGGTATTTTGGATGGTGGTAGTACAAAGGTTTGGGTATCATGAAGATGATTGTTTGTACTAGGTGATTCATTGATAAGGTTTTAAAAGGTACCTTTTTGAGGGGTCGTTTAAGCCCTTATTTGATCACTTTGTATCCGTTATTGCTTAATATCGTTCCTTTTCACTTTTAGGTCTCTTGAAGGCAAAATCTTTGGAATGGCACTTATTTGGACGAAAAGGCGAATATCTGAAGAAAATGGCCAAAGTCGAATCGAGACACTCAAGTCTTGAAAACATAAGGTGGCGTCGGGTGTTAAGTGCGGCCGTCGGAGGATTTTGTGACGGGACATAAGCCAAAACTCCTATTTTCAAGTGACGACGTCAAGTTATAAAAGAGTAGGCCGTCATGACTCGGGCGGCCTAGATGCAATCAAAGCGGCGTCGGAAAGGTGAAGAGACGGCGTCACAAGCATAAGGTGGCGCCGTCGAAAGTCTAACGTGGCCAAGGCGAAACCCTAATGGCGGCGACACGGCGTCACAAAACATAAGGTGGCCGTCGCGGATGTAATATATATATAGAATCGAATTTTTAATTATTTAGTGTGTAGTCTTTTGGAGTAAAACCTAAACCAAACCAAGGCTGTCTTATACAGTATTTTAGGGTTCAAACCCTATCTTACACCAAGATAAGTGTTTTACTTCATTAATACAATTATGTCTTTGATTATTTGTGTGTATGCTTGCATGTTCTCCATGTCCGCTAATTTACTTGTGTGTTTGCTTAGGGAATATGAAACTTAATTATTGAATATTGATTGGTTGTCTCTTATCTTAGTTGATTAATGATCTAGTAATGCGATAGGTCATTCGTTGTGTATAATGCTTGATTAAATCTTTGTGAACCTTAGAATATGACTCCTTGGTAGTTGTAAGCTAAACCATCCAAAGAGTGCCTTAGAGTAAGAGTTTATTATCCTAGTGGGTTTTGTAGGCGAGACCCTTTGGTAAGTTCAAAGAGTTAGGGAGAAAGCGCACCACAACCTTAGACACACAACGTGACTAGGAATGAGGGCGTGACAATTCAACCACCAATAGGAAATAATTAAGGGTAGTAAAACCTAAGTAAACACATCTTTAAACTATCATACGAGCACACAATAATTAGACATAGACTACATACACCTTAGATTAGATAATTAGATAAGTAGAGTAATCGGTAGCAATACCAACCCCACTAATTCGAACCCGAGATTCGTACATTTCCATTTCATAAAAATATAAAAATACAAAAATAATCTTCCTCAACCCCAACCTTAGCGTAGTAACTTCTCACTAGCATTCCTATTCCCTGAAGAGCGATATCAATACCCGTGGCTTACCCTAATACTACACTACAACGATTAGGTTCCTTGCTGGGGTGTTGAAAAACTTGCTCGACGAAAAGGAAGTTCCTTTGACCCCGAACGGCGCGTGTAGCGTTATCAAGTTTTGGCGCTGGCTGGGGAATAGAATAGCTAGTTAGTAGTCCACCTCGTTTAGGTTTCTTTACTTGATTCCTATCAAGTAAACTTTTTCTCATTTTAGCTTTCTCTTGGTCTATCCCCTTCTTACGTGACCTTTGTTCGTAATTCCATCACTTTTCATCATGGAAGGTGATAACCACCCACCATTCATCAACCCACCACCAATTGACCGCCAAGAGCCCGTACTCTTGGTGAATACTCGAGATCAAGCCAGCAGGCTATGGGAACACCATTGAGCTTCCCGACCAAGCCCAAACTACGGACCTGCGATCCGGCACCATCCGGTTGGTGCAAAGCGGATGTGCATTCCATGGACTTCGTTAGAAGATCCAAATCGACATCGAGGATTTCCTCAAAATTGTCGATTCCATCGACCTTGATGCTACTACTCGGAGACCACGCGCTGCGTCTCTTCCAATTCTCTACGGGACCAAGCTAGTAATTGGCTTGGCGACTTCCATGGCTCCATCTCAAGTTTGGATGATCTTACTCTCGCTTCCTTGCTTAATTTTTCCCCCGGGAGAACCACTAAGCTTAGGAATGACATCTTGATGTTCCAACAACGTCAAGGTGAATCTCTCTGAAGCATGGACTCGATTCAAGGACTTACTTCATAAAGTTCCTCATCACGGCATTGATCTTTGGCTCAGTCCAACTTTTCTATGATCATGTCAACTTCCCCACCAAGCGATCCATTGACCAAGCGGCGGTGGAAAACTTAGTGATCTCACCGCGGAAGAATCATGGGGTATAATAGAGGACCTTGCCCTCTATGACAACGAAAGTTGGGATGACCTCGTGAGCTGCCCAAAACCGTTAAGGCAATCTCTTTGCCTCCCGTTGACTCACAACCTTCCGACCGTAGGATGATCGAACTTGAAGATCAAGTTAATTTCCTAATGAGTTCCTACGAAAATCCTAAGTCCTCGCGTCAGTGAATAAAATCACTCTACCTTGTGAGTTATGTAGTGGTCCCCATGACACTCGTGATTGCATAAGACTCCCGAACAAGCTTTTGCGGACTACACCTCCATGCGTACCGGCGGGCCGGGAGAGAAGTGGTACACTTTCAAGCCGAACAAAACAACTTAGGAAACTCTTACAACCCCTCATGGAGAAATCATCCTAACTTTAAGTGGAACCAAAACTCAAGCACACCCCAAAGCTCATCTAGTCCACCTAATAGGTTCAACTCTCTAAACACCGGGAACCCCACTAATCTTGAGGCAATTGCATCTAGATTCTTGTCATCTCAAGAGACTCGATTAACTAAGCTTGAAGCCGATTTTAAGCAAAGACAAAGCGAGATAACAAACAAGCTTGATGCCTCTTAAAGCCTTCAATGAGCGGGAAGTTGGAGCACTCCCAAGTGATACTATAAAGAACCCAAAAGTGAATTCGATTTAAATCGACTTCATGTTCTTGTTCACCATGGAGAACACACATCCATGCCCCTCACACCCAACGGTTCACTCGATGTAAACGCTATCAAAAGGGTTCCAAGCCATCCAAATGAGGTACCAAGGCCTGCACCATTGGTGGAACCTACTCTTGAGAAACCCGTTAACCAAGAATCCAAACCTAGTTTAGAGGAGGTACAAGGAACTCCATCAAGAAAAACCGATTCTTGAGGTCTTAGCTCATGCACCTTATTATAATGCTTTAAAAGAAAAATATGAGTTAGAACTTAAGCTTGGAAAACATGGGTCCGCTTTTGTGCGAAATAATTTACCTAAGAAGTTAGGCGATCCGGCTATTCACTCTTGGTGTAGGCTTGGAACTTCCAAACCTCTCGACGCTCTAGCCGACTTAGGGTCATGCATCAATCTTGTTCCGTTGTCCTCCATAGAAGCCTTAACTTAGGTAAAATAGAACCAACGAAACCATCTTAGGTCTAGCGGACGGTAGTGTTGCCGTCCGGTAGGAATAATAAAAGACATGGTAGTACTGCGTGGGAGAGTTGACTCTTTTGGCCGACTTTCATGTGCTAGACATGAATAAGGACCCGACATGCCCATTACTAGTAGGAAGAGGATTCTTAGCTACCGCTAGTGCCATCATCGGTTGTAAGATGTCCAAGATAGTGGTAGGAGAGGAGTGCTAGGTCAATTCTGATGTCAAAAGCATCGTACTACTAAGAAGAGAAATCCACATGAGATTAAGTTGGATAGAGAGCCTTCTAGATATGGACCTTGGATAGATAAGAACCTCATAGGCCCCAAAGACCTTTTTACCTAGATGAAGCCTTCACTAGTAAAGCAACTTTCAAGAAGAGAAATGGCTAGGGACATGGAAGTGAACCCGTTCGAGGGGCCTAAGTATTTAGGAAGATGACCGAGTTCTTAGGAAGCTTGCCCGTCAACCTTGTCATGAATAAGTGGAAAGTTGATAAATCTAAACACAAATGGGATTGGGATAGACCGCCTAGTAGCGGTAATGGAGAGTGGCACATTAGGATAACAATCTATGATCCCGATGGAGAAGTTTGAAAAGGCATATCTAACAAGAATGTACTATTAGGAACTTGAATGATAAGTTTGATCCTTATGACATTCTTTGAGGATAGGCTTACTTATATCGATGCGTGGGGAGCACGACTACGAGTCTAGCTACAAGACTCTTAAATAAAGAAAAGCGCTTCGTGGGAGGCAACCCATGCTTAATTGTTTGATTGTTAGTGTCATATGTCTTTTATTGATTGTTTATTCTCATGTTTAATTTTGTAAAAATGCTTTATTTTGTTTTTAACCTCGTCTTAATTGCATATAAAGGTATTTTACATAAGGGATAAGTGTAGGGAGGATTACACACGTTTTCAAGGAAACGTAAACATGAGAATAACAATTAACTAAAAGATATATATGTGTGTTTGTTCGAGTCAAATGTTTGTATCGAGTCATAATGGATGTTTTGCGAAATTTTCCAGATTCTAAAGATGTAAATTTTCGAAATTTTTCGAGAAAATCGAGACCGGTTTTGTCGGGATAACTTTGACGGCGTCGAGATCGCAACTGACGGCGTCGGGAAGGAGTAAAACAATGATTGCTTTTTCTCGTTTTACGAGCTACTAAAAATTTTGGAATTCTCGGTCTTAATTTTCCGAAGTACGTAAACATCCATTCCACAAGCATTATATCCTAGTTTAAATCGAGTCTTATATATATTATTATCGCCGATTTTATGCGAAGGTTTCGTTTGTTTTCTTCAAGTGTGCGAGTTTAATTTATCAAGAAGAAGTTACATAAGATTGGAAGGAGCTTTTCACGCATAAATTCTTCTTGGAAAGGATTTAACCACTACTTCACACACGGATCTACCGAGCTAATCGAGGAGTACTAGTTTCTTTCGTTTTAATTACCTTCCATTATCATAACTTTGATACTTTCGGGAACATTGGGGACAATGTTCGGTTTAAGTGTGAGGAGGAAAATAAAGCGGGAACTTAGAAACTATGCTTATCCTTGATTATTTGCTTTGTCAAATTGTATTTGTGTAATAAACCATGAGAAAATGTCGGTTATGGTAATTTTGGCACCAAATTTAAAATTTTTCATGATATATAAGTGGGCCATTAGTCTTAACAAAAGCGTCTCACGGATAAGAAGTTGCATGACTAGCACAAAAACCCTTTACCACCTAAATTCCACCCAAAATGTGAGGATCGCCACTTAGATTAGTAGGAATTAAAGCATTCATCTTTAATGCTTAGAGTGTGAACCGGTAGTATATTAGATTCTAGAACTTGTTTTGTGATGCATTCCGAGATCGCTAGTAAGACTACACTTGTGTAGTTAGGAATAACTAAATGATAAGAGGCATTAGGATAACCACTTGTTTGATACAGTAATATAATTACTTCTTCCACATCGGTTGAGTAATTCCCCACACCCTTTGCGTTGTACTCATCTTTAGTACACGATACCCCTAGTTAACCCCTCGAGCCTATCCTTTTCGCGGTTCTCGTGATGTTTGGTTTTAGGAATATCAATGAAAACATTGTTTACCACCCCCAAATATACACCCAAATCGTCTTAGCCTACCCTGTATGCACTCACTTTTAGTGCATTATTGCTATCACCCTAAACCCTTAGTTCAATTATCTAGTTGCTTGCATGAGTTGCTAAGTCGAGTCATATCCTTTGTATCTGATTTTGGGACGATTGGGATTCATGGGAAAAGTTAAAGTTTATGAAATGACGGGAAGGAACTTTAAATTCAAATTCTCTTTGTTTGCATAATAATGTACCCCAAGTGTTTTGATCTTTTCAATTCGGTCAAATTAGTGTTAGAGTAATAAAAACTCAAGCGTAGGGATGTGCCTATAAATCCATATCATTTGATGTTACAGTAGAGGATGGTAGAGTAAAAGTGTATAAAAAAAAAAAAAAAAAAAAAAAAAAAAAAAAAAAAAATAGAAAAAAGAACATAAAATAGAGTTGAAAAAAAAAAAAAAAAAAAAAAAAAAAGTCTACCATCCTACATCTATCCTTAAATTTATGTTTGTTTATTTGATTAGCTAGAGTTTAGAGTGTCGAGTCTTGGCTTAGCAACGCCATTCTTCGTATGCTTGTAACATAATAATTAGACATAGACTACATATACCTTAGATTAGATAATTAGATAAGTAGAGTAATCGGTAGCAATACCAACCCCCCAAATTCAAACCCGAGATTAGTACCTTTCCATTTCATAAAAATATAAAAATATAAAAATAATCTTCCTCAACCTCAACCTTAGCGTAGTAACTTCTCACTAGCATTCCTATTCCCCAGAGAGCGATATCAATACCCGTGCTTACCCTAATACTACACTACAACGATTAGGTTCACTTGCCTAGGGTGTTGAAAAACTTTCTCGACGAAAAGGAAGTTCCTTTGACCCCGAACGACGCGTGTTAGCTTCCTTGTAGTCTATCCCCCTTCTTTGTGCCTTTGTTCGTAAAACTTATCCATTGACTCTTCCGTTCACCATTTTGGAGAACGCGAATCCACGATATCCGCGATTTGGTTATTTCATAAAAAAATTCGATATTACCGAAGCGGATTATTCAAGATGGTGGGAAGAAAGTAACCAAGTCCATAAACCTTTTGAGGGTTTCACCATTCCATCAAGCCCACAAAATACCTCATCTAGAGAAACCTATGCTTCGTTTGAGCCTTCACCTAGGATAAACTTTCGTGAACAACCTCCGTGTTTAGAAACTATTTTTAGTGAGGCCCTTAGGAGAAGCTGACCAAATTTATGAAAACATTATGGTAAGCAACCAAGCATTAAACCATAAGTTGGATCAATTACTAAATTGGTTTCATCACGACCTAAGGAAATAATACATGACGAGCATATAGATGATGTAGATGTGATTGAGGATGAGGTGAAAAGTCTAGAACCACAAGGTATCCCACAAGTCCCACCATCGGTTAAAGGCATACACCATGCGTGACTTACAGGAAGTAGTAGGAGAGACTTTAGGAATCCCAATGGAGGTAGAACATTTGAACCAAGCGCTTATTTGGAGAATATAGGTTTGAATACTTGTAGTCTCGGTCTTACTCTTAGTTCTAGGGAATTTCCTAGTGTTGATGAACGAAACCTCAAGCTTTACTTCCATCCTTAGATAAGCGAGGAACCGACCCACCCATCAACCAATTTAGTCCGGGTAGTTTTAGGATGAAGGAAGCCATTCACACCCCTTCACCTCATGTGGCATATTTCTACCTTAAGGGTGTTTATCGCTACTATCACCCGCACTTAAACTTAAGTGTAGGAAAACTTCCCTTTATCTGTTAAATAAGGGTAGAAGTCGGGGCTCGTGACTCGAACAAAAACAAGTGCTTCTTGGGAGGCAACCCATGTGTATTTGTTTTTCATTTTTATTTATTGTGTAGTATATCTTTTATTGATTGTTTATTCTCATGTTTGAATTTGTAAAAATGCTTTATTTTGTCTTTAACCTCGTCTTAATTACATATAAAGGTATTTTACATAAGGGATAAGTGTAGGGAGGATTACATGTTTTTAAAAGCGTGAACATGAGAATTACAATTATTTAAAAGATATACATGTGTGTTTGTTCGAGTCAAATGCTTGTATCGAGTCATAATGGATGTTTTGCGGGAATGTTTTCTAGATTTTAAAGATAAAAATTTTCCGAATTTTTTCGAGAAAATCGAGACCGGTTCATCATGATAACTTTGACGGGTCGAGTCGCATAACTAACGGCGTCGGGAGGGTAGAAAGCGACTTCTAACTTTTTCGTTTTACGTACTACTTATAAATTTTGGAATTTTCGGTCTTAATTTTCTAGAAAATTTGCAAACATCCATTCCACAAGCATTATATCTTATTTAAGTGCGGAATTACATCTTGCTGTGATTTTTATTTGTTCGGTTTGATGCGTTGGGTTGTTTGTTTTTTCAAGTGTGCGGGTTTTATTTATCAGAAGAAGAAACAAAATATTGGAAGGAGCTATTCACGCATACATTTTCTTGGAAAGGATTTAACCACTACTTCACTGCGTATCCTACCGAAATGATCGAGGGAGTATTAGTTTCTTTCCTTTTAATTACCTTTCATTATCATAACTTTGATACTTTCGGGAACATTGGGGACAATGTTCGGTTTAAATGTAGGGAGGAAAATAAAGCGGAACTTAGAAACTATGCTTATCCTTGATTATTTGCTTTGTCCAATTGTATTTGTGTAATAAACCATGAGAAAATATCGGTTAGGGTAATTTTGCACCAAATTTAAAATTTTTCATGACATATAGGAGTGGGCCATTAGTCTTAACAAAAGCGTCTCACGGATAGGAAGTTGCATGACTAGCACAAAACCCTTTACCACCCAAATTCCATCCAAAATGTGAGGATCGCCCTTAGATTAGTAGGAATTAAAGCATTCATCTTTAATGCTTAGAGTGTGAACCGGTAGTATATTAGATTCTAGAACTTGTTTTGTGATGCATCCGAGATCGCTAGTAAGACTACACTTGTGTAGTTAGGAATAACTAAATGATAAGAGGCATTAGGATAACCCTTATTTGATACGTAATATAATTACTTCTTCCACATCGGTTGAGTAATTCCCCACACCTTTGCGTTGTACTCATCTTTAGTACACGATACCCTAGTTAACCCTCGAGCCTATCCTTTTCGCGGTTCTCGTGATGTTTGGTTTTCCGGAATATCAATGAAGAGCATTGTTTACACCACCCCAAATATACACCCAAATCGCCTTAGCCTACCTTGTATGCACTCACTTTTAGTGCATTATTGTTATCACCCTAAAACCTTTGTTCAATTATCTAGTTGCTTGCATGAGTTGCTAAGTCGAGTCATATCTTTTGTACACAGTTTGGGACGATTGGGACTCATGGGAAAAAGTTAAAGTTTATGAAATGATTGGAAGGAGCGTTAAATTCCCTTATTGCGTAATAACGTACCCCAAGTGTTTTGATCTTTTCAATTCGGGTCAAATTAGTGTTAGAGTAATAAAACTCAAGTGTAGGGATGTGCCTATAAATCCTATCATTTTGATGTTACCGTAGAGGATGGTAGAATAAAAGTGTATGAAAAAAAAAACATACGGGCTACCATTCTACATCTATCTTTTAAATTTATGTTTGTTTGTTTCAGTTATCTAGAGTTTAGAGTGTCGAGTCTTGGCTTAGCAACGCCATTCTTCGTATGCTTGTAACATAGAGATTTTGACTTGCCACCACTAAATAGCCTATCCCACCAAACCCTTTGTTTCCCTACAGTAAGCCTAACATTACAACCCTTTAAAGACCTCTTTGATAGTCTTTCCTAGGTGCTTCACGTAAGCGATGAGGTTTGATCTATTCTCAAGCCTATGGTAATCTATGTACTAGGATTTGGTTAATGAGTGTTTATCTTCCATTTCAATTTGTTATATTTCATATACACCGAGAGAGATGTGAGTATCAAACACCCCATGTGAGGTGCTAGTATGTAATTTCCGTGCTTGTTATGACTTTTGCGGGGCTTATATGTGTTGTGGACCGTTTTAAACCAATGCTTCATGACCCCTAACTTATAAATTACTTGGCTAATAGCACATTTGCTTCAAGCAAATACCAAGTGTAGGGATATTTGATAAGGTTTTAAAAGGTGCCTTTTTGAGGGGTCGTTTAAGCCCTTATTTGATCACTTTTGTATCCGTTATTGCTTAATATCGTTCCTTTTTACTTTTAGGTCTCTTGAAGGAAAAATGCTAGAATAGCACTTATTTGGACGAAAAGCGCGAATATCTGAAGAAAATGGCCAAAGTCGAATCGAGACACTCAAAGCTGCTTGAAAACATAAGGTGGCGTCGGTGTTAAGTGCGGCGCCGTCGGAGGATTTTGTGACGGGACGGTGGCAAAACTCCTATTTTCAAGTGGCGACGTCAAGTTATAAAAGAGTAGGCCATCGCAACTCGGGCGGCCTGGATTCGATCGAGCGGCGTCGGCGAAGAGACGGCGTCACAACCACAAGGTGGCCGCCGTCCCAGTGATCAAGACTATCACGACATGTCGCGAAGTAGTTGATATTGTTTTGGCCATAACTTTTGCATACGATCTCGGTTTAGGTGGTTCAAAAGCCCACGACGAACAAGAAAATCTACGGTTTGGTGAAAAAATGGTTGTGGCGCGTCAATCTATAAGTATGGCCGTCACCCTTTGCCGACGAAAATCGCCTATAAATAGAACATTATAACTTCACTTTTGTAAGCCCTAAACCCTAAGTCCGATTAAGGGTTTAGGTAGGTGTTTTCAAGCAACTTAAAGGGTTTCAAACACTCCATAAACATCGTGTAATGATTTATTTGTTAATCCAATCCTATGGTATGTCTTCAAATATCATAATTGTTGCTTGCTCTTCATTAATTATGCTTGGCTAATTCACCTTGTGTTTGCTTATGATTGTATGAAACTTGTATATAATTAATTAGATCTTATTGATTTCTTAGTGATGCTTGTGTCTATCTTCATCATTAGGGGTGTGACAATTTCAATGAATCTAATTGGTTTAGTTTATAATTCTTGCACCCTACTGTCTCTTGTTTGATTGGTTGTCTCTTATCTTAATTGTAATTAGCTTAGAAGTGCGACTAGGCTATCATTGTGTTTAATACTTGATAAATATTTGATAGTTTATGAATGACTTGGTGGATTTCGTTTACTAAACCAAAGATAACCTTAAAGTTAGTTTATGAATGACTTAGTGGATTTTGTTTACTACACTTAAATGTGACTTCAAAGAGTTAGGGAATGCACACCTTACGACCTTAGAAAACACAACGCGTTAAGAATAAGGACGTGACAATTCAACCATCAATAGGGCGTGACAATTCGGTGGGTAGAATTGGATAGCTAGCAAGGAGTAATACATCATAAGTAGATCGCTTCACGTTCATGGTAGATCCATTATTTAGTTAGTATCTTTTGGTATAGTTGACTAGCAACTAATTCCACCCTCCCATCAAAACCGAGATTCATAAAATATAAAAATACAAAAATAATCATCCTCACCTTTAGACTTAAATCGACATACACTTCACCTAACGACACTATTCCCTGAGAAACGATATCAATACCCGTGGCTTACCCTAATACTACACTTCAACGATTAGGCTCTTTGCCTAGGGTGTTATAAAACTTGCTCGAAGAAAAGGAAGTTCCTTTGACCCGACGCAGCGTGTAGCGTTATCAAGTTTTTGTGCCTAAAGGGTTTGTGGAGGACATGGTGTATTGTGTTTGTGAGGATGAGATGGATTATGCAAGCATTTTGGGAGTTCTATATATAGAAAAACAAAGCATTGTAATGAATGCTTGACTCAAAATGTGGATTAAAATCTAAGCTATGCAAACTATTAGATATAGAAAAACAAAGCATTGTAATGAATCCTATTGTGTGCCTATATGCAAACTATTTGGAGTTGCGGTTATCTCGACCTCTAAAAGGAAAAAGAAAGATAAACTAGAAGTAGAAAAGCATCCTATTGAGATAACCCGAAAACACATATTTAGTACACAAGTACGTAATTGAGTGTTATCAATGCTCTAATTCATTGTTGCTTAAATGAATGTGCCGAAAACACATATTAGTTATGTGTCCCATTTAGCATTCAAAAGACATGAGATGCAATGAAAGCGGGTTTTACTTTGTATTAATAATGAAAAAGCGATTTGTCCTAGATGTGAAATTGCTTTTGTGAAATTGATACGGAAGGTATCATTCTTTTAGAAAACATTTTGAAAAGATTTTTCTTTGAAAATGTGTATGTGTTTGAGAATAAAAAAAATAAAAGCTATAAGTTGAAAACTTATCTTGGGTTTGAAAATTCCGTATTGTTTGTGAGTTGTCGTGAAATAGAGATCCTAGACTCGGAAAGAAGAAGGCTAGTGTTTACATACCTTGTAGAGTCAAATAATTTCGACGTTTGTTCCATTAGACCAAGGCGAAGTAGGTTGAATTGTTCCCTTCAACGGTTTGGTGAGGACGTCGGCTATGTTGTCTTCGGATGCTACCTTCTTAATAGAGATGTTCCCTTTTGAACATTGTCTCTTAGAAGTGATGTCGAATCTCTATATGCTTTGTGCGAGAATGCAATCACGGATTCTTGCTTAAGTCGATGGCACCTTTGTTGTCACATAGGATGGCTATGTCGCTTAGATGAATGTCGTAGTCGACTAACGCTTGTTTCATCTATAGTGCTTGTTGGCATGCTTCTGCCGAGGAGACATACTCGGCCCGGTTGTTGATATTGCTAATGCCGTTTGTTTCTTAGAAAACCAAGATGTTAAACAACATCCCATGAAAGTACATACCCCACTTGTACTTTTTCTATCAACGTAATCACTGCATGGTCGAATCTGCATATACAATTGTTTCTACTCCGTGCCCTTAGGATACCATAATCCTAATTGTGTTGTACCATAATGTATCTAAATATCCTTTTACGACTTCTAGGTGTGATATTTTAGGGTCTTCTTGAAACCTAGCACATAAGCAAACACTAAACATGATATCAGACCTACTTTCAGTGAGGTAGAAGACTACCTATCATGCCAAGATATTTAGTATTATCTACGGATTCGCCGTCTTCATCTTTTGTGAGTTTGGTGTCGAATGACATTGGTGTCCTAATTGGTTTCGACTCTTCTAGACCGAATTTCTTTAACATCTCCTTTATTTATTTAGATTGATTAAAGAAGATACCATCTTCTACTTGTTTAATTTGTAGACCAAGAAAGAAACTAAGTTCTCCCATCATACTCATCTCGAAATCGTCATGCATGATTTTAGAGAAATCATCACACATGTCTTGACAAGTGGATCCGAATATAATATCATCTACATATATTTGCACTATGATTATATGTCACTCTCTTTTCTTAGTAAAAAGTGTGTTGTCAACTAACCCCATGGTATAGTTGTGTTTAATTAAAAATGACTTGAGTCTATCATACCAAGCTTTTGGATCTTGTTTAAGACCGTAAAGGGCTTTCTTTAATCTATATACATGTTTGGGTTTTTCAAAATCGATGAAGCCCGGAGGTTGAGCTACGTATACTTCTTCATTAATGAGACCATTTAGAAAAGCGCTTTTGACATCCATTTGATAAAGCTTTAGATCATTAGCACAAGCATACGCAAGAAGTATTCTTATAGACTCTAATCTAGCCCGGGGCATAGGTCTCATCAAAGTCTATTCCTTCTTGTTGGTTATACCCTTGGGCAACGAGTCTAGCCTTGTTCTAGACACTACTCCGTTTGCATCTAATTTGTTTTATATACCCATTTGGTTCCTATTATGGTTTGATTACTAGGTGGAGGGACAAGCGTCCAAACATCATTAGAAATGAATTGATTTAGTTCTTCTTGCATAGCCATTACCCAACTCTCATCTTTTATGGCTTCTTGTGTATTCCTAGGTTCTATGGTTGAAACGAAACAAAACAAGCTACTTTGATTTTGAACTTGAGACCGTAATGTTCGTTCGTTTAGCTTTCCTATGACTTTATCTACTGGGTGATCTTTGGACTCTTTAATGTTTATGATTTCATTATTTAAAGGTTCTTCTTCTTCATTTATCTTTTTCTTTATTACTATAGCATCACTTTCTAGGATCTCGTCATCGACAAGAGGTGGAGAGGGTTTGGGTGGACTTTCATCAAATTTTATATTTAATGACTCTTCTACATTCATTGTTTCTTTGTTTAATATGACGTAAGCTTTGCTATTTGGCGAATAACCTAGAAAGATACCTTCGGTTGATTTAGGATCAAATTTTGTAAGGTAATCTTTAGTGTTAAGAATAAAACATTTGCTTCCAAAGACTAAGGTGATTTAACGTAGGCTTTTGCCTCGGAGTAACTCATATGGAGTTTTACCTAAGATTGATCTTATTAAGACTCGATTGAGTATATGCGTTGAAGTATCACGGCATTACACCAAAACTTTTGAGGTATGGATTGTTCATTAAGCATTGTTCGACTCATTTCTTGTAGGGTTCTATTCTTTCTTTCTACTACCCCATTCGATTGTAGAGTGCGTGGGCCGAGAAGTTGTGAGTAATACCATTAGCGTCACAAAGGCTCCAAATTGCACTTCATTATCGAATTCCTACCATGATCCGTCCTAATGGACACTATAGGACTTCTAGTTGTCTTTGGATCTTTTGCTTAATATTTCAAAATAATTAAAGGTTTCATTTTGTTCTTTAAAAATTTTGTCCATGTATACCTAGAGTAGTCATCCACTATGACCAAAGTGTAGTAGTTGCCTCCATAACTTTGGATAGCGGAAGGACCAAATAAATACTTATGTAGTAATTCTAGACACCTAGTTGTTGACACCATGTTTTTAGCTTTATGACTAGAATGAGCTTGTTTTCCTACATTACAAGCATCACAAAAGTGATGTTCATATTTTAACTTAGGTAGATCTCTTACTAGATCTTTGGATGATAGCGATTGAAGAAGTCGCATATTGGCATGGCCCGTCTTGATGCCATAAGGTCAAGTATCATCCATAGAGGTAAGACAAAGTTTGTCTTTAGGTTCATTACCAATTTTAATGACATAGACTCCATGTTTCCTAATTCCTCTTCCTATGGTTATGCCATTTTTAGTATCTTACTATCGGTTTGGTAAAAGTACATTGCACTTTTTATCACATATTTGTCCTATACTTAAGAGATTAAAGTTTAGGTTTTCTCGTGACACACATCGTTAATGGTTAGAGATTTGTTAGAAATCGTACCTTTACCGATGATTCTACTTTACTATTTCCAAACACCACATTACCTCCATTTACGGTTCATATGTGGAGAATAGATCCTATTGCGGTCATGTGCCTCGTGCCGCTATCCTTAACCCGTTCATCGGGGTCTAGATCTACCTTTAAGCACACCTAAAATAATAAACTCAAAGTTTGGTCCCCATTTGTTCATGGGTCCATTAGTGTTAAACATTCCATTCATGTTAGACATGTATGGATAAGATGAATATGCATTCCATGGAGCAAAGTTTTGAAAAGGAAAACCATTTTGCATATTTGGGTTCCATCCCATTTGATGGTTACTTCTTGGATAAGCGTTATTAGGTCTCTAAATGAATTAGGTTTTGAAAAGATGGAGCTTTGTTTCTTGCAAAAGTAGGATTATATTTTAGAGGTGGTTGTCTAGTGGTGGCGTGAGTTGGTTTCTTCTATTAATGATAACAAAATCGGTTCAAGATGAAGGCTATGTTATTACTCTTTGTTTGCTACAGAGATCCACGGATCCCATGCTCGTACACTAGCGGGTTCCCTTTTGGGGATCCGTGGGATCCGCCACAACTTGATGGTGGTTTTCTAGCGCCTTAACAAAGTTTGTTTCTTTACTTTCACTAGTTGATGGATCAAGTTGTTGAATACCTAAGCCTTTTAGGTTGTTCGGTTTAACACCATCTAGTATTGTATCTAAGGTGTTCGTACTCCTTCAGCAATTTTAGAATCTAGATGATCAACAAGTATTTAAAGTTGAGCATAAAGTTCACATTCACCACTTGCTATTTTACCCTTTTCTAAATGTTTTAGTTTTGCTTTTAATTCTATGACTTCTTTATCTAAGCGTTGGTTTTGACTCTTTAAAACTTATTTTGTTAATTAGTTTTAAGCTAATGTTGCATAATTTGTCATATTCATTATGCAAAGAGTCGTCATCAAGTGATGAACTACTATAGTATTCGTGACATACCTCGTCATTTGCCATGAGACAAATTTCTTCGCCTCCTCGTCGCTCATTCCCACGTGCGCTCACGGATGCTTTATGATCATCCCGTTTGGGACACTTACTAATAAAGTGGTTTGGGTCCCACATTTAAAGCAAGTCGATCATCCTTTGGCTTCTCGTCCTCTTTGCTTTTCCAAAGCCTTTCTTATCGTCATATGGTTGTTTAACGTATCTTCCTTTCTTCTAAAGAACTTTTAAAGTCCCTTGCCGCCATAGCGTACTCCTCGTCGTCACTACTCGAAGAGGAGTTCTCTTCATCGCTTGAAGCCTTTTTGGCTTTAAGGGCAAGAGATTTGTGTTCTCTTTTACCTTTGAGGCTTGGTCTTTGGCAAGGACAAGCTCGTGACTTTTAGGTTGCCTATGAGTTCATCGAGGGTGAGGATTGTCAAATCTTTTGACTCTTCGATCGCCGTCACCTTGGATCTCAACTTCGATGGAAGTGCCTTAGATATCTCCTAACATGGTTACGGCTAGAGAAAGATTCATCAAGTGCTTGTAATGATGTAATAATAGTATTAAAGTTAGCAAAAGAATGATCTATAGTTTCATCCGATATTGAAAATTGTTCATATTGTTGAAAAATAAATCAATTTTATTATTCTTAACTTGTTGGTTGCCTTGATGAGTTACAACTAAAGAAGTCCAAATTTCTTTAGAGGTTTTAAGCATAGAAATTCTTTTGAATTCCTTTTTCGTAAAGCATTATATAAAACCTTTTTGCTTCACTATTTTTAGAAAGCTTTTCTTCATTTCATCATTTAGTTTATCATGAGGTATGTTAACTAAATTCCTTTATAAATCTTTTGAGGTAGCCTCAAAGTCGCCTTCAACAATAATGTACCAAAGATCAATATCTTTAGATTTCACATATGTTTGAATCTATTTTTCCAATATATAAAACCATTAGTTTCAAGTAGTGGTGGTCGTTGCATAGATTGCCCTTCCTTATAATTTTCGAACCCATAGTGATCGAAAAGTTTTAAAATACAATTTTACTTTAAAAGTTTTATAAACTTAGCTCTTGATGCCAATTGTGGAAAACTAGAAGGGGGGGTTGAATAGTTTTGCCGATTCGTTAATATGTGAGATCTTATGGATGTAGAGAAAGTATAGATCTAATGATAAAGCAAGTAAATAAAGTAAAGCAAAGGGAAAGAAAAGACACAACCGATGTATAGTGGTTCGGCTACAAGGACACCTTCCTTGCCCTACTCCACTCCCCGAGTCACCTACTCGAGAGTTCAATCACTATGTCAACAAACTCCTTCACTTGGCGGAGAAGCCTTCACAGCGTTGCTTACACTTTTCGGTACAAAGCTAGATACCGAGTCCGTAACACGGTGGACCAAACCAACACGACTATTACACAACAAATATGTGAAATATCAAATACAAGATCTTCGCTACGAAATCTTGCGGGTGACAAATCAATCAAGGACCCCTTGCTTGGATGACTTGTAGAATGCTCGTGATCTCGCCTAGAGAAGGACCTATATGAGGATCACAATAGAAAGAAGAAGAACAACTCTCTAGATCAAGTGATCTATATGTTAGAAGAGAATGAGAGTGTTTGAGAGATTTAGTAAGAAGAGTGGTGAGTTAGAATGAAGAAATGGCTCTCTATTTATAGGCAAAAATCTTCATTGTTCCCGGATCCCACGGATCCCTTCCACTTAGGATCCGTCTAGTGTAATCCTAGGGATCCGTGGAGCGCTCCTCTTTGCCATGGGTTTTTGGTTATGGGTCATGGGTTATGGGTTGGTCCATGGGTTTTCTTTAGATTCAATGTATCTAAGTATACATTGTATCTAGCCAACTTGAGTATGGGTTAAGATCCATGGGTTATGGTCCATGGGTTATGGTTTTTACCCATCCTAATAAACTATTACAACAAATGCTTAATTACTACATTTTTATATTTAAATGGCTATATGTAAATGCTTTACAAAAATAACATGTATCCTTATAATTATACTTAAGATAACATTATATTTTTTATCAACAAAACACAAAGAGATCGCAAAATATTAATAAACGTTTTTACGGTTTATTTGTATTAACAGACCATATTTTTTACCTTCAACTGCCGAATCATGAAAAACTTAAAACACGAAAGTTGCAGACTTTGGTACACGCTTTATCCAAAAATTTCAATCACTCAAATCTGATATGATATGAGTGAGATATCACATATTAAAAGTGACGTTTTAGTCATATTTGTTGCACACTTGTTGCATACAAGGTGTTTGATTAAATGTCTAACTTAGTTTTTTAGTGTTAAAATTGAGTTAAATGCATTAATTTTTGTACAACAACTCACCGTTAATCATTTTATCAATGTGAGATTCAAAAAGTGATGTTTTTTTAATTTGTTTATTTTATATAAAATGTACGCATTGTGTTTTATTGCATTTTTAACCATAAAGTTTACCAATATTAGTTTTGAATTAGAAAAATTGTAAAACATAAGAGTTATAGATTTTAGGTCAATATTTACTCGGGTTTTGAATCATTAAAATTGGATGTCATATGAGTGAGATATCACACGTTAAAGATGATGTATTAGTCATATTTGATGATGGAAAATATGATTTGTGGACAAATGGATTATCATGAACAACATTAACTGATGAATAAAACTAACTGATGAGCAAGACTAACTGATAAACAAGACTAACTGATTAACAAGACAACATGAATCCACATGTTGTTCATAAGTGTTCATCAGTTCATCAGTCTTGTTGATGAACTGATGAACAACACTATGGATGAACAAGACTAACGACTAATGAACAAGACAACATCAATCTACATGTTGTTCATAAGTGTTCATCAGTTGGTCTTGTTGATGAATTAATGAACAATACTAACTATCGATGAACAAGAAAACATCAATCTACATGTGGTTCATAAGTGTTTATCAGCTAGTCTTGTTCATTAGTTCATCAATCTTATTGATGAACGGATGAACAACACTAACGGACTAACTAATGATGAACAAGACTAACTGATGAACAAGACAACATCAATCTACATGCTATTCATAAGTGTTCATCAGTTCACCAGTCTTGTTAATGAGTTGATAAACAACACTAAGTGATGAACAAGACGATATCAATCTACATGTTGTTCATCAGTTAGTGTTGTTCACAATAAAAAGAGATGTTCTTCAATAAAAATCTTGTTCATCAGTTAGTCTTGTTCATCAATTAGTCTTGTTCATCATTCTTAATTGATGTTCTTAATAATCCATGTAGTTAATAAACCATGTTTTTCATCATCAAACATGACTAAAACGTCATCTTTAACGTGTGATATCTCAATCATATGACATCCGATTTGAGTTATTCAAAAACTTGAGTAAAGATTGACATAAAATCTATAACTTTTATATTTTACAAATTTTCTAATTTAAATTTAATATTAGTCAAATTTATGGTTAAAAACAGAATAAAACGCAATACGTATATTTTGCACCAAAAAAATAAAAAATAAATAAAATAACCACTTTTTGAATCTTACATTAATAAAATGATTAAAGAAGCGTTGTTGTACAAAAATTAGTGCATCAAACACCTTGTGTGCAACAAATATGACTAAAAAGTCATCTTTAGCGTGTATCTCACTCATATCTTATCGGATTTGAGTGATTTAAATTTCTGGGTAAAGAGTGAACCAAAGTCTACAATTTTTGTGTTTTAAGTTTTCATGATTCGGCAATTTTAAAGATAAAAAATAGGGTCGAAAATGCTAAAAACATCAAGAAAATCAATACCCATTGAATATGTAAAAAAAAGTTTCGAAATAACTAACAAGATTTTACCAATTAAAGAGAATTAAACTTTAAAATTTATGGTGAAATTGGTTTCTTCTAAAAGTTTATCGTTTGAAAATTATAACAATTTGAAGTTCAAATGTGAAACTAAAAAACAGCCGAAAGATCAAACTACCCCTGCTCAACTTAAAAAAGGATGGTTGTGATATTGACAATATGATTGTTTTAAGGCTATGTTTGGCAGCAGAGATTATGAAAGATTATTGATACTTAAGATTATTTTTTTATGAAAAATAAGCTACTTAAAAAATAATCTTTGTTTGGCAGACATAACTTATAAGAGATTATAAAAAATAATCTTAGTAATCTACGAAAATAAAGGTTACTTCATGTAGCTTATAAAAATAATCTCTTTTTATAATCTTTTTCAGCACTAGCACCAGCACCAGCACCAACATAATCTATTTTTGCCAAACATACAAGAGATCTAATGGATTATATAGTATAATGTAGGGCTGAGCGTCGGTCATAAACCGACCCGAACCGAACCGACAAAACCGATGACCGAAACCGTGAAAAAAGCGAACCGAAACCGAACCGAATGTTGTCGGTTCGGTTCGGTTTTGTCGGTCTAAGTGTATTTTGGCATGTTTTTGTCGGTTTTGGGCCAAACCGAACCGACCCGAAACCGAAAGCATGTAGGACCTGATACCGAAACCGAACCGATAGGCTGTCGGTCCGGTTCGGTTTTTGTCGGTTCGGTCGGTTTCGTCGGTACAGTTCGGTTTTGAACCTTCGATGCTCAGCCCTAATGCCATGTAAGTGTCACATAACAAAAAGGGTTCACATTTTAAAACTATATGAATGAAAAACAAAAAAACTATGTTATGTAAAAGAGAACATCTAGAAAAACATTACCATGCACCACTTGTCATTAACCCTAGTTGGTGTCAATTGTTAAGATAAAGTGGTAAGAGATGAATATGTTTCGAAACTAAAGGACCATATACAGCAATAAAACTTGAGTAAAAGCCATAAACAAATAGAAGGACGCAAATGGTAAAGACGTGCGGCTATTCTGAGATAGGTTAATTTCTCATAAACCAGTGGCTTTGTGGTCTAGTGGTAGAGACTTAAGAAGTTAAGTGAGCCTGAGTGAGAGTAGTACCGGGTGGGTGACCAACGGAAGTCCTCACTTATGGACCATAAGCTCCACTGGTACCATCCCTCCACCGCAAATGCTGGGATTGGTGGGTGAGGGCTTTTGGGAAAATAGCACAGGTTTAAAGCCCCCCTCACGATAAGTCGGTCGGCTGGGACAGTGCTCATTGCACTGGGCCGGGTCCTTGGGGAGGGTCGGTTGGCATCCTTAGGATCCATGGGACCAGGGTGATCCCACCGATCTTCACCTTTTGGGAGGTTAATTTCTCATAAGAAAACCAGCGTCATGACCGTGGGTGATAGCTTGCTGGAAAAGATGCCGGAAAACATTATGTTCTATGAAATTTTATCTAAGTTAGATGAAACGGAGACACTAAGGATGCACTTCTCATTAACATGCGTTTCACGAACCCTTCAATCTACCGTCAACAACTACCTCTTCTCTTTATCATCCCTCGATCTCTCCGTAAGTTTGTAGGTTAATTTGATATCATTTCAGTTATTACATATTGTTTTTTTCTTGAGCATGTTAGACCTAGTTGGATGGCCATTTTATTTTGTGTTGCATGCAGGCGTTTTCGATCTATGTATTCACATACAGTTAATGGAATTACAAAAAGGTGTGGAAATATTAAGAGGATCAAACTGGATTGTCTTCGACTTGATGAATTATTTATACGACGTTTTCTCGAAGTATATGTTGGATATTTTAGTGTAATTGGATTAACTTGTTTTGACCAATTTCATCATAATAATACATCATTTAGGTTTGGAGGTGCGGAGTGCACACCTACTTGAATTTATTATGATCTTAGGGGCGAAGCCCTAAGGACGGGGTCGGGGGCGCCCTGTAGTGAGTCCAGGCGGCCCCACGCTGAGGTCAGTGCGAGCCCACAGGCTGGGTCAGTGAGTTGCTATGTAAAATTCCTGCTGAAGTTATGTTTCTCTTTGAAATAGTTGTGTTTCTTTGAAGTTATGTTTCTTGAAATGGTTGTGTTCTCTTGAAGTTATGTACATCAGAAACTAATTTTCGGAAATTGAGGGACAAAACTTGACAACTTGAAAACCCTAAAACTGCCTTTGGCGGTTATCCCGTATCTTCATTATATATGGTTATTTGGTCGTTATTTTACACTTACTGGTTCATAAATATCTCAGACACACACATACAGAAAATTCTCATTCTCTGAATTGTATCCGATTGAATAATTTGGTAGAACCACCGAATTGATTCGATCTGAAAGTGTTCACACGCCTTTCAGAGAGTTAAGTATATCCACAGTGTTCGTTATTACTACATATCCCCTACAGTATATGTTGAAGAACTGATTTTGTTGAAAGCTTCTTCATTAAGTTACGACTTTTTATCTGACATTGCCAATTGCTGTCCAAATTTAAGGTACTACAAAGTGACATTGATTACTTTGCTATTATCAAGAACTTCTGATCACATAATTATTATATATAGGCTGTGAGTTACAATGTTGTTTACTTTGATTATATTCAGGGTCGTCACAGTCGAATTATCTGACAACAAAAGGTCCATAGGTTTTAATAATAATCTCAACAGCTTACTTATGAGCTGTCCATGTTTGGAGGTACATTCCGGTTTTTACATCCACTAATTGGTACAATTGTTATCATGCCGTTGCGAAAAGCATACATCAAAATATCAAATAATTTATATTGCTCGTTGGTTCTCTCTTATACAGTCCCTGGAAATTAAAGTCCGTATGCGGAAAAAAAGTGAAAATGGATATACGATCCCACGTTTATGCCACAAGCTTCCCCAAACTATCAAGGTTCTTAAGCTTGCTATGAGAGTCCTATTGGGTCCCATTATTTTTGGACCAACATTGACACACATATCACTGGTTTTAAATCTAATTACTAATGTCATTGTTCGCACTATTGTGCAATCTTGTCCTCTATTGGTTGAGCTGGAGCTTATAGACATACCAAAATCCAATCCATTTTATGCTGATGAGCTATCTCATGAAGGGATTCAGTCACTGGTTGCTTGTAAGCATCTAACTAGCCTCTCTCTTGTACGAAGCTGTCAACTTATTCATACCTCATTCAAAATGACTGACACGGGTATGATTTTGCTGTCAGAGGGTTGCAAAGGACTAGAATCACTTAAACTTCATGGATTTTCTAGTGTTGGTGATGTAGGTTTCACATCAATTTTTAAATCATGTTTGAAATTGACAAAGTTGGAGATTAAAAATGCTTTCCTTATGAAGACCTTGGCATTCAAAAATATCAGTAAGGTTCATAGGTCCCTTGTAGAGGTAAAGTTGATGTCATGCAGTTCTATAACCAGTAAAACAGTGGATAAATTCGTGGCATCATGTACTTCAATAAAGGTTCTTGATTTGTTTGGCTGCGACCGTGTAGCAGATTCATGCCTTAGCAACATTTCATGTCTTACTTTGTTAACATCTTTAAACTTAGGGCGCACAAATGTTACCGATGCTGGTATGGTTTTATTAGGTAAAGGGAATGCTCCCATTTCATGCCTATCTTTAAGGGGTTGTAATAGGTTAACTGATAAAGGGATTACATTTTTGTTAACAAGTGGAGGGAAAATATGCAAGACTTTGTCATCTCTTGATCTTGGTCACCTACAAACAATAACAGATAATGCCATAACCATTGTTGCTAATGCTTGTGCAGAGCTTATAGAACTGTGCATAAGAAATTGTTTATTGGTTACGGATGAAGCCGTCAAGTTTTTGGCTGTAAGGGGAAGACTTCAAGATGAAATTAAACTTCTTCGTGTTGTCAGGTTTCTGATGGGATTTCCAGGATCTAATATGATCAAACAATCATGATGCTATCATGTTCAAAGAATTAGTAAAAGAGAAAACAAAGAAGATGGGTGAACCCCTTTAAAGAATCTGATATTAAACTGAAGAGGTTAACATGAATTACAGAAACCTATTCTATTTATACAAACTGAATCGCTGTCATCAAGTGATACAACGTTTCAAGAGAATTAAACGACATAACCCTAAACTAATAACCGTTTCCTGCCTATAACTGCTATCTAATGGATTTGGTGGCCCATACTAACATTCGGGCCTTATATTTTGGGTTAACAAGACTTAAAACAATTAAGTCCAACATGTTCCCCTAATTGTTGAAGTCTTGTTCTTCCAATCTGCAGGCTTCCATCTTCAGTGTTTCCACAACCTTTCTTCTTCATGTGATGATGAAATCATCACTACTTGCATTCTTGTGTTGTCTTCAATCTTGTTTTTCTTTTGTCCTTGATGCCTTCTTCAATCTTTCCTTTTAATTTTGATGTCGTCAATCAATTGGTGCGTCACTGGATCTTCATGATCTCCAAGGCAAGTCCTTTAGCCTCTTGAAACATGTCCTTCTGTTTCAACTTGTGACTTCAAGGCAAGTAAATCCTTTAGCCTTCTTCCTACACCGGATTTGAGTACATCTTTATCTCGGTTAAATCCACCGTCTCTAATCTTTCTTCTTCAAACGGCATCCATGGTTGCGTTCCTTTAAAAAAAAACGGTATGAATCATAATTGGTGATTGAAACAAGAATTGGTATGTTGCTTGATCCCTTGGCTCTGATGCCACTGTTGTCAGGTTTCTGATGGGATTTCCAGGATCTAATATGATCAAACAATCATGATGCTATCGTGTTCAAAGAATTAGTAAAAGAGAAAACAAAGAAGATGGGTGAACCCCTTTAAAGAATCTGATATTAAACTGAAAAGGTTAACATGAATTACAGAAACCTATTCTATTTATACAAACTGAATCGCTGTCATCAAGTGATACAACGTTTCAAGAGAATTAAACGACATAACCCTAAACTAATAACCGTTTCCTGCCTATAACTGCTATCTAATGGATTTGGTGGCCCATACCAGAAACATGCAGGCCTTATATTTTGGGTTAACAAGACTTAAAACAATTAAGTCCTACACTTCGGAGACTTGATATTTCTAAGTGCCCTGGGATATCTTTCAAATCTTTTGAATATCTGAAGAAGCCTTTGTTTCGTGGTTTACAATGGATTGGGATTGGAAAAACTCGTTTGATTGACATAGGAGATGTTGAGTTGGGTGAAATTCGGGAAAGACCATGGTTGACTATTTGCAAAGATTGCTGTGAGGTGGGATGTCGTGATGGCTGGCAAAATCATTACTTTTAATGGTGAATTAATTCTACTATTTCTTGTTAGTTCACATTGCTTTGTAAGTATTCTTTAGACTTTTGTTGCTGAGGATAAGTTATGGCTTGCTAGTCTTGGATAATTATCTTTTAATTACAATGATTGTGGTTTTCAAATATGATATTTCTACCTAAGTATTTAATTTAGGAGTGTCTGTCTAATTTTTTATTTTTTTTACCAAGTTGCTAGATGTTTTAGTATGTGCCAAATATTTTAACGCCTCGTTTTGTCCTTTTCCGGGGAAAAAACATCCTGGAACAGTTTCCTAAGAGAGCGTTTGATATTCTAAATCAGCAAGCATAATATGCTGCAAAAAACCAATTATCTTGTACGGGAAAACACAACACATTGTAAATATAATCAAATAGGATGTTCGCACATAGTTTAAGATTTTGTATGTAAATAAATTGGTGGAATGCCTAAATTCTCTCCTGTCTATAAATAAAATGGTAAGAAATAAATAAATTTATATTGCCGATAATTCGACATGAATAGATGTATAGTATGTACTAACAGGATAGGCCACATCAATCACTAACACACCTAACATCAAGGCGATCATATATAGGCATATAGCTAAAGAGAAAACAACCAACTGTTTCCTCTGTTGATATAGATCACTACCATCTCAAGGGTTGTTGGTCGGCCGCCCATCTTCTCCGTGCCTCTTCCATAACATTTTCCACCTCCATCCCTGTCGTTGGCCTCTTTTAATGTACCTGCATGTTTGTGATCAACATAAAAGACCCCAACATAAAACAAAAATAACTCCATTGCAAGAACATAGACTGAGTATTTATCTTTTTTTTATTATGGTACAGAAAATCGTACACATCAAAAGAAGATAATACACATAAACTGAAAGTAGAAAAAAAGCACTTAACACCATGATTGACTACGTTTCCTCATGGCCACCATCACCTTGATAGTGATTCAAATAAGCTTCGTTACATGTTGAGTATAACAAAAGGATTGTTAAACCAAAGTGACAATATCTCAACTATAATGTTGATTTGAACGACTTTCAACCCGTAAGTTTGACCAGATCGACCCATTGCACAGTCCAAATCAAGCCAGATTGGGCACGATGGGCGGGCCATGTAAACGGCACAAAAAAAAAGAAATTTCTTAATATTAACACTTTTTATTTATTTATTAAGTTTTATAAACAATTAAATATAAATAGCAATCGTTTAATCATAACAAAGTAATTTAGTAGAATTTGGACACTTTTTAAAGAAACTACAGTTCCAATTGTTAACAGGGATAAAGTTATGTGATGAAGTAGTCTAGGTACTTCAGACTTTTCTATCTTTAAAGAGGCATATGATGGTTTATCCATTAGTTTCTATACCACCAGGCACATGCAATCTATAAGCTAGAATTTATCGTTATTTTTATACAGATTTCTCAAGTAGTAAATGCGGGTTAGAAAGCCCTTCAACCTGATTTTCCATTGTAAATGAGAATGGGTGCATGGACTGTAAGGGTGTGAAGATGTGTAATATAGACTCATGTTTATGTCCAGATCAATATTTAATACCAGCAAATGTATGGTGAACCCACCAAGCCACAATAACATGTAATTTTGCACTACGAAATGGTTGTTCCTCCTGTTGGTTCTTTTATCGATACACCAAGACTGTTGAACTATATATCCAACCTCTTTGATTTTTCTGGCATGTATGCAATTAAGGATCATTCGTTTATTGTGAGTTGGGATGATCCTATCTGGCCAAATATTGCTTTTCAGTGAAGGCTCTTTCTATATGTAAATAATTCATATTATTACTTCTGTATGCGTCTAGGCTTATAGTCTCTTGTACGTTTAGCAACAACTTTATGAACCAAATAATCTTATTTCTTATGCTTCTTATGTAAACATTATTAGACGAAGGACCAAACACGTTAAGTAGGAACTTTGTAACCATAAAGAGGTTACAAAAGGTTATGAGATGGCGGTTAAAAACGGTTACAAACCGTACCATCATAACGGTTGGAACATACCGTTTGGATTTGTATATATACGTACATGTATGTGACGTTTAGAAGTTAATAGATAATTTTACTTATTCATTTTCAATACACTTTGCAATCTATATATTTTGATCTAGACGTGGGACAACAATTGGCATCAAGAGCATAGGATTAACGTTTCGTTTTGTTTGGTTACCAAAGAATACCAACGACACAAACCCAAGGGAAACACGCTGCAAATTTTTGTTTCGACAAGGAATTTTTCTGTTTTCTCTCTACTTCCAAGAGACATAAGACGTGAATAAGCATACGTAAAAGATAGTGCACCATCATTTATGTAGGGGATTGCAAACGTTTACACCAAACGGATTGGTGGGGAAACCATTGTTGGCGAAAACATAGGGAAGGAAGGAAGACTTACACTTTTTTCGGGATAGAGAGCAAGTGGGCAAATACTTTAAGAAACAGGTTAAATTCAAACTCAAAGTAGAAGAAAAACGCGGGGAAAACGTTGTGGAAGAAAAGACGTACGTGATAAGACAAAGAAAGGAGCGCTCAGGTTTTTGTGTAGAGTAGTGTCGGGACGACACAAAGGAAAACAACAACGGGAAGGAAATCAGAAGAAAACCTCTTGTTTGTTTCGGTGTTGGTTACCATCTTGGTACCAAAGGTTTTTGTACGTGGGAAGTTTGATCTCGGAATAAGGAAATCAAATAAGGTACAAGGAAAGGAGATGTGTTTTAGTGTGGAGAAACAAGAAAAGAAAACAAGAATTTTTTTTTCGGAAGAAAACAAATTCGAAGGGAAAAAATTCGTTTTGGGCTCGTTGGGGAGGAAAATAATTCGACGCAAAGGACTTATTTTTCATTCGAACTCTTACAAATTAAAAGGTCGAGAGAGTTTTTGGTCGAAGCAAAAAAGGAGGCCGAAACTGTGGAAATCAATTCAAAGAGAAGAACTTGGTGTTTCAATTCGAGGGGTAAAAAATTCGAACAAGGAAAAGACATCAAGGGTTACAACGAGGAAGGCAAGGAAAAAGGGAACCAAACTTGGGAATAGCAACAAACGTTGGTAAACGATATTTACTAACGCGAGACAAAGGGAATACACTTGTGTTCATCACATCATCGAGGTCACAAGTTAAACTTTCTGGATTTCATTTATATTAGAATAGTATAGAATAGTCATTTCATACTATTAGGAAATCCCGAGAACTATTTATTGATCCCGTATTATTAGGATTCCCGGAAGATTAGATATTCCCATATTTTATAGAAAGACCACACTAGGAAGAATAAATCCCATTAAAATTAGAAAGTGAAGATATACTAAGCACTTTCAAGATGACTGTCGACGATATAGCAAGTACATCAACTACAACAAAACCCGTAACACCTATTGCACAATATCAATGCCCTAAGTTGAAAACCACAAACTACACAGTTTGGGCTATACAAATTAAGGTTATACTAGAGGCACATGGTTTATGGGAAGCAATAGAACCCAAGATAGATACGGAAGTAGATGATAAGAAGGATAAGGCAACGACTACCTTCCTATATCAAGCGTTGACGGAAGATGTGATCTTACAAGTAGCAGGTTGTAAGACGGGTAAGGAATTATGGGATTCGCTAAAGAAAAGACACGTTGGAGAAGATAGAGTGCAGAAAGCACGGTTACAATCATTGATGATTGGGTTTAACTCACTTCAAATGAAGGAAGACGAGACGGTGGATGCATTTACGGCTAAACTAAATGGCTATGCCATGAAGGCAAAAGAATTAGGGAAAACTTTGGATGAATCACTTTTAGTTCGAAAACTATTAGACTCCACACCAGATAGGTTCATTCAGATAGTAGCATCCATAGAATAGACAAGTGATCTCGACGACATCACTTTAGATGAGATCATTGGAAGACTCAAGGCATATGAGGAAAGGATAAAACTCCGGAAAGGAGGAAAAGTAGAAAGCCAGGAAAACCTATTATTCGCACATGGCGAGCACTCAGAAAACAGAAAACGTTTTTACAAACGTGGAGGGAAATCAAATTTCTCACGAAGGAACTGGCAGAATAATAGAAACATAAACAACTCACTAGGAGGGAACTCAAGTCACAAAGAGAGTTCGGATAAGAATAAAAGTAAGTGGGATGTAAGTAAGGTAAAATGTTACAGGTGTCATAAAATTGGACATCTTAAAAGGAATTGTAGAGGAACTTCAGCAACTCAGGAACAATTAAACCTTATCTTAGAAGACGATGAACCATCACTATTAATGACTATGCATGAAACTGAACACGAGGAAGTGTTGTTGAATGAAGAAAAAATTCAACCAGAAAAATATGCTACAGCGGACACAAGTATATGGTATTTAGATAATGGTGCAAGTAACCATATGACGGGAATAAAGAGTCATTTTAGAGATATTGATGAAAGCTTAACAGGACGAGTACGTTTTGGAGATGGACCGTATGTACATATAATGGGTAGAGGGTCTATACTATTAGGTTGTAAGAACCAGGAACATAAGGTAGTATCGGAAGTATACTACATACCAAACCTCAAGAGTAACATACTTAGTCTAGGAAAACTTACGGAAATAGGTTGTAAGGTCATTATGGACGGAAACAAGTTGATTTTGTATGATAAGAACAAGAAGTTGTTGATGAAGGTTGAAAGAACTAAGAATCGACTCTACAAGATTCAGTTACAGATAGAAGCACCTATATGTCTCTTAGCAAATATAGATAACCAAGCATGGTTATGGCATGCTAGATTAAGTCATCTGAACTTTGACGATATTAACAAGATGACTAGGAAAGGTCTAGTACAAGGGATTCCAAGAATAAATCATGTCGGGCAGATTTGTGACGCATGTTAATTAGGAAAACACAGTAGAACACCATTTCCAAACCAAACTAAATTCAGATCAAAGAACCCGTTGGACTTAGTATATGGAGACCTTTGCGGTCCTATAAGTCCAGCCACACACTCAGGCAAGAAACTCATTTTCTTGTTAGTGGATGATTGTACACGTGTTTATGTGGGCCTACTTTATTACATAGAAAGATGAGGCGTTTAGTACATTCAAGGAATTTAGACAGAAGATAGAAATGGAGATGAGATTGAAACTAAGGATGCTAAGAACGGATAGAGGTGGTGAATTCACATCAAATGAATTCACAAGGTACTATAAGGAAAATGGAATAGCACGACAGTTGACAGCACCTTACTCCCCACAACAGAATGGAGTAGTGGAGAGAAGAAATAGGACGATGTTATCAACTACAAGGAGTATTGTTAGGAATAAGAAAATTCAGTCGTTAAAGAGTCGGTCACCTCAAGTATATGTATTCGATAGAAAGCTCGTAATCGTAGTCATGTTATGCTAGTAAGTAGTATGTTAAGTATCACCGTGGAGGACGGACGGGTCTTTACCCACTGTATACCAAGCAAGATAGGACCTCGCAAGCTAAGAATGTGCATTGGAAGAGAGTAGAAGACCATCCTAGGAACTTTAAGTTAGAGTTGAATAAAGCGAATCGTGTTGATTCTAGTATTAGCCATAGGCGTCTTGTAATTAATTAATTCGATACTATCGCAAACCATGTAATGATGTCCGCTTGAATTTCATTGCTAATCATGAATGTGGTGTGAATGTTTTGTCTAATCTTTGTAAAATGCCCGGACAAAATTGTTAATGCTAAAAATCATGCTAAGAAGGCTAAAAGGCAAAGACGAAAGAAAGTTAGAAAGCAGTGGAAACCCACAGGAAGAATATTTAGTAAGATAGGTTATCAATGGATACCTTTTGGCCATAAGGATAACTGTTCGCCTTCATCTGCAAAGACAATGCCCACTAGAAAATGGATGCCTCTTGGTAGAACTATTCCTTTAAGAAGTGAACATACTTTGAATAGGTCAAATCTGAGACACCAAAGACCGCATCTATTCCTAATGATTCCATTGCTTCTATTTACGATATGGGTATTTCTATTTCGATGTGGGTGTTCCAATCATTTGTTACTAACCAAATGGAACCCATTCTTGCATGGGGATCCCAATTATCCGATTATCCATTCTTATGCATGTTCAGCTGCGGATCGTTCAAATCGTTACGTGGTACACGGACTCAGTTGTTCCAAGCATATATTTGGAGACCGATCACGGCTCATGAACCGTGAGCAAATTCATCGAGCGTGAGATTCGAAACGATCATTTTGGTGTTATTATGGGTTATGGTGATTACGTGGTTGGAGATAGTGTGATTTCGGGGTATATTATGTTGAAGGTCTTGGACATAATCTATTTTACGTCGGACAATTACGTGACTCGGTTAGAAGTGGCTTCGGAAAACATACTTGCTTTGTTAGAGAACTTGATGGTGTGGAACTTCTCGGAGGAACTCGTGGTTCAAACCTATACACCATCATATCGAAGATATGATGAAATCTTCACCCATCCGCTTTTGTCAAAGGCTTCCAAAACTAAGTCATGGCTATGGCACCGTCGTCTCAATCACTTGAACTTTGGTACCATAAACAATCTTTCGAGAAAAGACTTAGTAAGAGGATTACCCAGTTAAAGTATGAAAAGATCATCTTTGTTCGACTTGCCAATTAGGAAAAAGCACAAAATATGCCCACAAACCAAAACCCACAAACTCGATAATGGAAGTTCTTCATACACTTCATATGGATCTGTGCGGACCAATGAGAGTGCAAACAATTAATGGGAAGAAATACATTCTAGTAGTCGTTGATGACTACTCTCGATTTACTTGGGTAAAGTTTTTGAGGACAAAGGATGAAACTCGGATGTCATCATCAAACTTATCAAACGACTTGAGTTCGACTCAACAATCTTGTTAGAATTGTTCTAACAGACAATGGCACATAGTTTGTTAACAAAGACTTAATTGGTTTATGAAAGTGTTGGAATCGGTCATCAAAGAAGTGTTCCACGAACTCCTCAACGAGCGGTGTAGTTGAAGGCGAAATCGAACTCTTGTGGAAGCCGCAAGGACAATGCTAATTTATTCAATGGTTCCAATGTTTCTATGGATGAAGTCATTGCAACCTTGCTACACCCAAAATCGTTCCTTATTCACACCTCTCATGGAAAAACTCCATATGAACTTGTCCATAAAAGAAAACACGATCTATCCTACCTTCGTGTGTTTGGTGCTTTATGTTACCCAACTAATGACGGTCAAGATTTAGGTAAACTAAAAGCTAAAGCGGACATTGGAGTATTTGTAGGTTATGCACCAAGCGAAAAGGATACCGAATCTACAACAAGAGAACCCGAAATATCATGGAAACAATTCACGTTCGTTCGATGAGTGACCGGTCAAATGGCTCCGGGACAATCGATTCTGGACCGCGTGTCAAACTTTATCAAGAAGTCCTATCGGTACTACTCTTGTTTCTAACCCTCACCAAGAACTCCTTATGTACCTCCTTGAAGATGATTTGAAAAATTATTTGATCCAATGTTTGATGAACACTATGAGCCAATTGCTAATGATATGTCGGTTCCATCAGCGGTGCCTCTATCCCTGTCAATGAAGTTAACCCTTGGTTTCAATGTCATTAAGTCAAGCGCTGCTGCGATCACTGTCTCATCAACAAATCATCAATCATCGAGTGTACACAATGGAAATGTTCTGCCATTATGATGATGAAAACCCTTTGCTCCTCCGAAGATGAACCTTTGAGAACATATTTGCTTCGAATCATCATCGAACCATCATCATCGGAGATAAAGACTACGCTACTTGGTTCCTCAACAACAACCACATGAACATCTTAAGAAATGGACACATGATCATCCATTGGACAACATCATTGGAAACCCTCTCGTCCGGTATCAACACGGAAAAAACTTGCAACCGATGCCTTATGGTGCTTCTTCAACTCCGTACTCTCTAAGGTCGAACAAAAGATGTTAAAGCGCCATGAATGAAGGCATTTGGTTCAATGCCATGCAAGAAGAAATTCATGAGTTTGATCGACTTGATGTATGAGAATTAGTACTGCTCCAGTTGTGCTATGATCATTGCTCTAAAGTGGATCTTCAAAGTGAAGCTAGATGAGCATGGCGATGTATTAAAGAACAAGGCTAGATTGGTTGCAAAGGATACCGTCGGGAGGAAGGTATTGACTTTGAAGAATCATTTTCTCATGTGGCGCGCATCGAGGCGATCAGAATCTTCACGGCTAATCTTGCAAGTAAGAATATGATTGTCTATCGGATGGATGTAAAGCGGCTTTTCTTAACGGAGATCTTAAAGAAGTCGTTTCGTTAGCCAACACAAGGTTTTGTGAATCCGAGCATCCTACTCATGTCTATCGCTTGAAGAAGGCTCTTACGGACGAAGCAAGCTCCAGGGCATGGTATGATATGCTATCAAAGTTTCTTCTATCTGGATTGACAAAGGGCGATTGATCCGACATTGTTCACCGAAGTCGAGCAAACATTTAATTCACGTTCAAATATATGTTGATGATATTATCTTTGCCTCGTGACCCCGATGAATGTGATCATTTTTCAAATGAAATGGGTTCCAAATTTCAAATGTCAATGATGGGACAAATGTCATTTTTTGGGATTACAAATTTCACAAAGTCCGGAGGCATTTTATAAATCAATCTAAATATGCAAATGAGATTTTAAAGAAATTTGGATTTGATTCTAGTGACCTATTGACACTCCCATGATTGAGCGTACTAAAGCGGATGAGGACCACTCGGGGATCATGGTAGACCAAGCGAAATATCGTAGTATGATTGGATCCACGATGTACCTCACGGCCGATGAGACCGGACATTTTGTTCATTGTTTGCATGTGTGCTAGATATCGAGCTAAGCCTATCAAAAGCACCTTGAAGTGGTTAAGCGGGTCTTCGGTATCTCAAGGAACCATCAACATGGGACTTTGGTACAGAAGGACACCGGTATGTCACTAACGACATATGCGATCACGAGATCATGCGGTATCAAGATACTCGTCAAGTACATCTGGAGGTGCTCGGTTTTTGGGTGATAAGCTTGTGAGTGGTCTTCAAAGAAGCAAATGAGTACTTCTATTTCCTCTGGAGGTGAATACATAGCCATGTCATCTGTTGTGCTCAAATCCTATGGATGAGATCTCAATTATCGACTATGGCTTTGAATTCAACAAAATCCCTACATCTTGTGATAATAAAGTTCTATTGCTCTCTCATGCAACAACGTACAACACTCAAGAACAAAGCACATCAACATTCGACATCATTTCATCAGGAACAAGTGGAAAAAGGTGTGGTGGAACTCTATTTTGTGAGGATCGAATACCAATTAGCGAGACATCTTCACCAAAGCTCTTCCTAGAGAACGTTTGAGTTTATCCTTCCACGTCTTGGTCTAAAGAGTCTTCAACCGGAAACACTCAGCGTCTTGAGAGGAAGGCGAGGAGTAAAAGTCTTTATTCATCTATCTCTTGTATATATTTATTCAAAAAGCAAAATACAAAATTTAAAACCCTCAAAAGAAAATATAAAAATATAAAATTCTCTAAAATCCATATAAATTTGAAAAATCTTGAAAAATTCAAAAAAATATTCTTATTTTGTCATGTTTTTCCTTATTCGATATCATCTACGGACTTTGTGTTGATATTCAAAGAATGTCACGGGTCTTTAGATGTTCCTCGAATGTACATAGTTTTTTTTTTAAATAAAAAATAAAAATGAGGCGGAGAAAAATGTGGTTTATTGTCATTTCAGGCAGTAACCCGTTTTCAAAGAAAGAACAGAGCCATTCCTTATCTTGTTTTTCAAATTTCATGCTCTGATTATATAAACAATTACTTATTATCTAATAAAAACTAATTGCTTTGAAAAATAACTTGGACTCTATTTTTGAAAATCATCTGGACTTAACATTTGTCAAAAATATCTATCTCTCAATCAACAACTTATGTCATTGATTGAGGGGGAGAATGATTTCAATTAAATCAAAAGGTTATTTGTCATACAATTGTTTTCAAAAGATAATCATGCATGTTTAATCAATGGAGTTTAAAATCTCAAAATCCGATCCTTATCGATTAAAACGTTTTCATAATCAAGTCCCAATTCTCTTTAAAAGCTTTCAAAATCAATTTAAATCTCTGAGATCACAAATCTCAAATGGTTTGATAATTGTGATCGGGGAGAATTTGTGATTTAAATTGGATTTAAGCGATAATTCGGTAAATGGTTTTATAAGGATGTACAAGCTCTCCTTCCCACATGTGCCAAACGATTTCAAATTTTCCATGCACATGTTGAGGGGGAGCATCTATCTTAAACCACAAAGATTTGAAACGTGATCAATTTATTTCAATGTGCGGTCTTTTCCTAATATGTGCAAAACTTTTCTAATATCTATGCACATATTGAGGGGAGCAACTATTTTGAAAATCACATTCTTTATATAACTACTCTTAGATGCAAGCCAACCCCTCAAACATGAAAATTATTTCTATTACAAAATGATGCTTGATGCAAATGTTGAGGGAGCTCTTGTTCTAAAAATATCAAAAACAATTCGGTACAAAATGCTTTGATAATATATCACAAGTATCCGGATTGATTTTCAAATGGTTTTCAATTGGTTCCAATGGCGGATGAACAATACCAAATAGACCAACCAACTTTACTTTATGTATGGTGATATAAGGATGATAAGGTTAGGTATCTGTTCCTATGATGCGCGAGCCGGAGGGATCTACCGAGGCGATCCACTAGATAGTGTAGAAGTCCTTAGGTATGATGAGAAAAAAGGAGAAATGTGAGATATGGGAAGAGTGCGGATGAGGCGAGCTAGTACTAGAATAAACCCAACAAGGTTCTAGTTATGAAGTCTCGGTAAGCCTTGAAGGGGTTGAAGAATGAAAAAGAATTGAATGTGAAAGGGTGAAAATAAATAGCCCTCCAATATTTCAACCTTAGAGGCGATATCTGGGTTCAACTCATACGCTCTTGGTGGTTACTAAGGTAACACTAGTATTGAAGACAAGGCGTCATGGACCCGGTGGCGACCGCACTACATCTTCCCAAACCACTCAAGTTCCTCTTAAAAGGACTTGTTTCATTCTCATGGGGAACCAACATTATCTATCGACTTTCTCTTAGGGTTTGTTGATATTGAAGAAGAGACCATCTCCTAGTCTCCGCATAGGAACCAAATATACACAATTGAGTCTAGAGCCTCGAGATCATCTATAAATCTCATTAGGACACTTTCAATAAAGACTCTACATTTCACACAATGTGGAGAGAGATTATATCTTATGAGTCCTACGATTATCCTTGTGGTATTGCGGAACATCCGAGTGATATGCAAACATATTCACAATGAAGATGGAAAGCCTTCGAGCCAACATCAAACAAGCTCACGGTGGGTGGCATGTGTGATCTATCCAATAGATCAACCATGTGACAACCGAACGAGAAACAATGGGGCGATTCAAAATGGGGCGATTCAATCTTTTGAATCAATCCTGGTTCAGGTTATGGATTGACGGATACCTTTGAAAAACCGGTCGTTGTGCTTAAAAACTATTTTCTTTAGCACATCGACTGTGTACTAATATTTCAAAAATAAAAGGTGTTTATGATTGATAATTGATTTTCATTAAAACCTTCATTGTATTGCAAAAACAATTTATATTGACCGATACACGATTGTTTTCAAATCTCTTTTCATCAATCGGTGAATCTCAATTCATTTGGTTCACTCACTCCTTGTTGTCTTCTTTGAGACGTTCGGTTTGAGAACAGCTAGAGCGTTGCGAAACCACATCAAGGAAATTCTTGAATTATACCTAATCATAGGCGATACATGTCTTGATCAGCGGGAACCGTGGACCGTGTACCTCTATTCAACGAAAGTGATCAAAGACACTTTCGTGCACTTTGTTGCTAAGCTTGTGTGTAGTGTGCGCCCGGCGTTTGCGGTGATCAAAATGAAGCGGTCAATCCATAGCCGCATGCTCACACTACACATTCATCTCAAAAGAAATCATGATAAGTGCTTCAACGACTACGATACTTTCACCCATGCTTACGCTATGTTCTTTGCAAATATCATGATCCGATGAAAGCTTCCGCTACTCGGTGAGAATATATCATGATCCGAATGTGAGCATGTCGGTCCAAATGTCACAACATCACATAATACCAACACCACAAAGGTAGAGTCGAGATTTTTGTTTGTCGATGATCTCAATGCGGCTCAAACTCATCATCACGTGGATCGGTTAAAGACCTCCACTTGAAATTATCCAAACATGCGGAACATGAAGAATCAATGACTACGAGTTCTTGAGCAAAGAACTTAATCAAGAATCCTAGAACAATCTAATGTAATATCTGTTTGTATTCATTGTAAATTAAGATGACCTCCTTGGGGAGATTGTTAGAATAAGAAAATTCGATCGTTAAAGAGTCGGTCACCTCAAGTATATGTATTCGATAGAAAGCTCGTAGTCGTAGTCATGTTATGCTAGTAAGTATTATGTTAAGTATCACCGTGGAGGACGGACGGTCTTTACCAGCTGTATGCGATCCACACCCGTAGGTGGCTTTTATTTGTAAGACACTATAAATACCCTCTACCTCCCAAGGTAGAGGTTGGGCTCAATACCATTTTCTTTGTTTCACATAGTTCCCAACTCTCTTCTCTTTCTCTCTAGAACTTTCTCTCTAAACATACTTGAACACCCCATTGTGATTATGGTTTAGTGTGTTTGTGAAATCCTATATCTTACAAGTATGTTGAAAGCGATGAACTTACCCTTAACTTTTTGGGCGGAAGCAGTTAAACATGAAATTTACATACTCAATAGGGTACCTACGAGGGCCCTGACAGATAAAACTTCATATGAGGCACTCTACAACAGAAAACCAAATCTGGAAAACCTAAGAATATTCGGATGCACAGCTTATGAAAAGATAACGATACCTCACTTAAAGAAGCTAGACGACAGAAGCATACCAATGATTTACTTAGGAGTAGAGGAAGGATCAAAAGCATGTAGGTTATATGATCCAATAGCCAAGAAGAAACATGTTAGTAGGGACGTAAAGTTTATGGAAACAAAACCGTGGGATTGGAACAAAGATGAAGAGGATACAAGTACACAAGAGACATTTTGGACAAGTTTTGTGGTAGAAGGAGTTGACAATGAAAACCTTACACCAGTCAACACAGAAAACGATGACAACACGTATCATGAACAAGATCAGATTCCTGGTCTAGTTTCACCAATCACACCACCGACATACAATTACGACCCACACACAGAAGAGGAAGATGAAGCTACCACTAGTTCTGTAGAGAACTCAAGAGGTAGATTTGATGATACACCCGTACGTGAATATAGAGATATGATGGAAATATACAAGTATGCACGAAGGGTTGAACCACAAAGTTTATTATTTACGGAAGAAGAACCTTGTAACTATAAGGAAGCATCAACAGACAAGAAATGGATTGAGGCCATGGAGATTGAATTGGATTCAATCAACAAGAACAATACATGGACTCTTACTACATTGCCAGTAAATCAAAAGGCAATAGGACTCAAATGGGTTTACAAGACCAAGAGGGATGCAAAAGGAAATATCATCAAATATAAAGCACAGTTAATAGCAAAAGGTTATGTACAAGAACAAGGAAAAGACTTCGATGAAGTATTTGCACCGGTTGCTCGGATAGAGACAGTTCGGTTGATATTAGCATTAGCAGCATATCACTGATGGCAAGTACATCACTTAGATGTAAAATCGGCATTTTTACATGGAGATTTGAATGAAGAAGTCTACATTACACAACCTGAAGGATTTATTCAGCAAGGAAATTCAGGAAAAGTCTATAAGCTTACTAAAGCTTTATATGGCTTAAGACAAGCACCAAGAGCTTGGAATATGAAGCTTGATCAAACGCTAAAGTCTTTAGACTTTAAGAAATGTAATCTCGAACAAGAAGTTTATACAAAGGGGAACAAGAATTCTACACTTATAGTTGGAGTCTACGTAGATGATTTAATAATCACAGGCACTACAAAGAAGGAAATAGAAGAATTCAAATCCCAGATGAAGGATAAATTTGAAATGAGCAACTTAGTATTGTTAGCTTATTATCTTGGGATAGAAGTTACACAGACTGGAGGAGAGATTACAATCAAGCAGATAGGTTATATTAACAAGATCTTGAAGGAAACAAGTATGGCAGACAGTAATGATATGAAAATACCAATGGATACCGGTACTAAGTTGGTCAAGGCGGAAGATGGAAACTCAGTTGGCGCAACTTATTCTGAAGCTTAATCGAAGTCTCGGTACTACGCATACAAGACCGGATCTTAGTTACTTAGTCGGACTACTCAAGATTCATGCAAGACCAAGGATCATCACTGAAGGCGGTAAAGCAAGTAATCCGATACATCAAAGGAACAAATGAGCATGGCATAATATACAAGCAAGAAGGCGGACAAGATTACGAGTTCAAGAGGCGGTGGTTATGGAATCAACGATCAAGGAAAAGGAACTCTTGGGATAGTATTTTATTTCGAGAGTCACATATTACCTGGTGTACTCAGAAACAACCAACAGTGGCGCTATCATCATGTGAATCAGAATTCATGGCGGCTACTATAGCAGCATGTCAAGCCTTATGGTTAAAGTGATTGCTTAGTGAATTAACTGGATGGGAAGAGAAAAGGATAATGCTGAAGGTCGACAACGTTTCGGCAATAGCACTCATCAGAAACCCAGTTTTCATGGAAGAAGAAAGCACATCGATATTCGCTACCATTTCATTCGTGAAAGCGTAGAGAATGGGCACATCAATGTGGAACATGTCAGCGGAGAACTACAAAAGAGCAGATATTCTAACGAAGGCTCTACCAAGATTGAAGTTCGTGACTATGCGACAAATGCTCGGAGTTCAAGATTTAGGACGAAGCAACGATCAAGATTAAGGAGGAGAATGTGAACCAAATAATCTTATTTCTTATGCTTCTTATGTAAACATTATTAGACGAAGGACCAAACACGTTAAGTAGGAACTTTGTAACCATAAAGAGGTTACAAATGGTTATGAGATGGCGGTTAAAAACGGTTACAAACCGAACCATCATAATGGTTGGAACATACCGTTTGGATTTGTATATATACGTACATGTATGTAACGTTTAGAAGTTAATAGAAAATTTTACTTATTCATTTTCAATACACTTTGCAATCTATATATTTTGATCTAGATGTGGGACAACAAGCTTTTCATTGGCTCTCTGTCTTATTCATGTATACGCTAAACTTATGAACTTGAACTGTGAGACGAGATTTATGGCTTTTAGTCCTTTTCGGTTGTTAAAAATATACATCTATATGGCTTTATCTTATAGTAGTTAAGCCAAAAGAGCTTGATGGCTGGGAGAAATGCCAAGTAAATATGTACATGGCTGGGAGACATGGGTAAGGGCAGGATAAAACTAATGTTTCTCAGTAAGCTGCTCCTATCAAGTTTGATGGTATATTAAAGTCAATAATATCTTCAAAATGCTAGCAAATAAACAATGACTTTAGTTTAATGAATTTTAGATTATATATGGGGATTGGGTCAAGGACTCAAGGGTGTTAGTTAGCTAGGCACGTGTTCACATCATCGGCAGAAAAAAATTCCTCAAAAAACAAAACATGATGAGGATTCTGAGGTAAGTAGCAATTCCTTATGGAAAGTAAAAACTGAGAAGTTGTAGACAATCTACGTAAGATATAAAAGGTTGTACTGTTTTTCATTCTATATTGCAGTTCGCTGACATCTTCGTGTCTACAATAATACTTTAGTTGACATAATGGTGGCAAATACGCCCATTTGTGGTGGATACAAAGTACTGAGTAAAGTGTGTTATATTGTGTACTTCTTTTAACTTTTTACCATGACATCACAAGAAGGAGCTGGTTATGATTATCTATGTAATTTTTATTGCTGATATTGGTAACAATGACATGGATGTAGAATAGAGGCCAATGTAATAGTGTTGGTTTTGTTGATGGTTCTGCTGAATTTCATGTCAAATTGGTATCACGTAACCAAAGCACTTTATTCAAATTTTCCTATTGACGTGTGTCAAATGGGTCGCGTAAGATCGGAAGCACCTCCAAATATTTTTACCTTTGATTCATTTTAAGAACAATTACGTGCAACACATGGGTATTGCACTACTTTGAGACAACTCTGGGCAACCAGTTTTTTTAACATGATGCAAGTTTGAATAAGAAGCAATACAAAGAAATAAAAATTCAAGCTATAAAATGTAGTTCAGGACTGTGCACTCGCTTATGCATCAGTGAGAAACAGATGTAAAAACAACCTCTAAGAGCACTAGGTGCTATGAAGAAGTTAAGTTATTCATTCAAGGCTCACATGATGCTACATCAGTATAACAAATCTCCACACTAACTCCCTCACTAACAACTAACCTCAAATTACTCATTTGGGGCCTACCACTTACAACTTTATTTTTTTATTCAAATTACAAATAAACTAAATTCATTTCATTAAAAATTAGAATACATTACAACATACTAATATTACATGCAACTAAAAATAATGGTATGAAAAAAATACGATACGAAAAAAAACGATGCGGGAAAAAAATACAACACATATTAATAATAGGAAACTTAAACATTTAACTCGTCATCGGCATCGACATCTTGATATTTCTTCATTATTTTTGCTTGTCTCTTTCGGATGATATCGGCTTTTACAGGGTCAGTAGCCATGTCGGGATCTAGCAGGAGAAACTTCATCTCCTTCATCTCTAACGCCTTTACTTCCTTCACGCTCCTCGCCTCGTAACAAGCCAGTTGAACGTCGGCTTTTTGCGAATGTTTTTCGAATAATTGTCCTGAAAAAGTACTCGTTTGACTCCCACCGGAGCTCGCCTCGCTCGACGTTGAAGTCGACTTTTTTCTTTGCAGCTCGACTCTTTCTACCGCCGTCTCTTTCGGGACGAGGTCGTTTGCCTGGGCTGAATATATCCTCGAGACATGTAATGTCTATTGGATCTTCGGCATCTCATTTTGGGTAATTTTTCAAGACCTCCCAAGCATGAACATACACGAACTCCTTCGCACCAAAGCGTTCTTCAAAGTTCTTCTTCGCATTTTTGAGATGATGCTCATTTTCACCACTTCTACGCTGCAAATTTTTATAAATAGTGTTGAATTTTTGACAATCACCATTAATCCTCGTCCATTTACCCGTGATCATATTTTTGGTATTAGGGTCACCGGCAGTCTGAACGTTGAACATCTCCATAATGTTGTTCCAAAAAAAATCTTCGGAATGGTCATTTCCCATATCTTTGTCTTGCGAAATTTCTATCCAAATTTCTGCAAGTAACTTTTCTTCGGGCTTGCTCCATTTCCTTTTCATGGTACCGGCTACTGCTTCCACATCATCGTCATCGTCCGCGTCCAAATCCACAGCTTTTTTTAATATTTTTGCCATGGTTTTTTTTCCTTTACCTTTGGACGGTTCACATGCTTGTGGTACTTTGAATTGAGAAACAAACGGTTGTGATTCAATTTGGGGTGGTGGTAGAGATTGATGAAACGTTGAAGATTGTGACGGGTTAAAAAATTGTGGTGCCAAAAATCATCCGAGGAAATTTGTGAATCCTTGTTGAAACGCATATTGTTGATTAAGATAAATTTCTTAAGGATTGAGTTATTGCGTATCACATGGCGATGACGTGTTACTCCCTCCGTCCCAAATTATAAGTCCATTTTGACTTTTCCAAAGTCATTTTATTTCAACTTTGACTTTAATTATTTCTTTTAACGTTATATAATACTTGATGTAAAATATATAAATGGATATGTGATTTAAATGTATTTTTATTGGTATACTTTTCTTCAAGTATTATATAATATGAAAATAAATAATTAAGGTCAAAGTCAGAACAAAAAAACTTTGAAAAATAAAAAATGGGCTTATAATTTGGGACAGAGGGAGTATAATTTTGCAACGAGAGGGTAGACGGGTTTGACGAACCCTCGTATTGTGGTGGGTTTGAATTGAGGAGGTTCGTGAAATAGCCTCCTTCATTCGGGTTTTGAGACATTTTTTTTTTTGACTTGAGATATAGAGAGTTGATATTTGTTGGTTGAATTGTAGTGAGAAAAATGTTGGTTTGTGGTTTGGTATTTATATGGTGTGTTAAGTTTATTTTAAAAAATAAAAAATAAAAATTTTAAAAAGTTACCGTTTGAAAACAGTAGTATTGTTTGAAAATTTAAACACGCTCCATTGCTCCAATGTATATCTTTGTCAGACTTCAACCTCGCCGTGCAGATGACGAGGCTTACAACGGCGAGGGACGGCGAGTCAAGCCAATGTCATGGTGAGGAACGGCGAAGGTGTCGTATGACACGGCGAGCATGGTACCAGGTGCTCTAAGTCAATAAGACATCAATGATTCTTGTAACAAAAAGAGCTAAGTGTATCCTACTCTTTGTAATGAAAAGATCGAGCAAAGTGTAATCGCTATGCGCCGAGACAAAATGTTATAACTTTGACCTTTTCTACAGCAGCCAACTTTTGAAAAAAAATGTAGTTTGTTAACCTATTTTAGAAAAAAAATTAAAAATAAATAAAAAATAAAATATTGATTGCCATTTCAAAATTACATGATTAAAACAGTCCATGAGTTTTCATACACTAATAATTATGTATCCAGCTTGGCCTCGTGGTGTGTAGAAAGTATAGGGATAATATAAGATACTGTTCATATATCATGTATGGATGAGTGTTTTAATAAGGTGTTTTAGTTGTTTTACCAATAAGAGTATGGGATAATGAGGAAAGTTCAATGCAGAACAAAAATTATCTAAATATCAAATTGAGAGATCTCAACCATTCATCTTTTTTAAATCTAAAGGTGTATATTAATTGCCATTTTAATATAATTAGTTACATAAAGGTATTTTTGGAATATCAATCATAGTTAACAGGGGTAGATTACAACCATCCCATGTACTCATTTCATTCCATCTCTTCATTGCACACACACTATCCTTTACTCTCACCAACAATGTTTTCCCCCAAATTACAAACCCTAACTGCCAAATAGATAGAATGGTCAAGACCAAATAGCACTATCAAAGCGTGATTTGTGTTTCATTTTTTATGCATCATAATGTGGCGGAGGTGATGGGGGTGTCGTGGTTAGTCTATTCGTTAACAATACAACGATGCAACTTTTCTTGAGTTTACAAATAAAGAATCATTTTTAGTTTTACAAAAGGACTTTGTTGCAAATAAAGAATATACATTTTTAGTTTTTTTATAATATTTTGTTTAAGTGACAACTTTTTAGTGTCTTTTATAAGTAATAATTTATTGATAGTGTTGCTTATAAGAACTTATTGGTTATTATCTGAGAATCTCATGTGATTCTCTATAATCCTTGTGATTCATATAAATTTCATGTGATCCATACTGAGAATCCTATGAGATTCTTTGATGAATCACTTGTTATTCATAAAGATTACCCATATGATTCGTACAACATACAACCTTTTAATAAAGAGATTCCAAGAGCTTATTTCAACAATCATATAAAAAACATCTACCCTTAAAAAGCTGTGACATAAAAGTATAAAACAATGCTTTACTCATTTTTACAAATCACTTGTGATTTTATAAAAATAACAAATCACAAGTGAATTTTTTACGAATCCCGTGGGATTTTTGTACGAATCTCGTGGGATTTTTTTACGAATCCCGTGGGATTTTTCTGGACGGAAATTTTGAAAAAAAAAATTCGGCTTTTTACGAATCCCGTGGGATTTTTTTACGAATCCCGTGGAATTTTTCTGGACGGAAATTTTGAAAAAAAAAATCGTCTTTTTGCGAATCCCGTGGGATTTTTCTAGACGGAAATTTTGAAAAAAAATTCGTCTTTTTTTTACAAATTCCATTGAATTTTTTTACGAATCCCGTGGGATTTTTCTGGACGGAAATTTTGAAAAAAAAAAGTTCGTCGAAAGTATATAAAAGTGCCTATCTATAGAAAGATGATTTAATTCTCGTCGCGATAGTGTATTTTTCGTAGCTTGAAAATTTACCGTTTGCAAGATATATTGTTTTTTTAAAAAAATGTGGAAAGTGGTTTTTTATATTTAATATGCTAAAATGCCCATTTTGCCCTCTCTTTGTTATTTTTTGCTTCATTTTAACCATTAGATGAAAGGTGGATGGATGGTTGAGATTAGCTTATTTGTTCTTTAAAGGATACATGTTTTGCAAGGATCTCACCTCACCGATCAATATCTGTCTCATAATGTGGCGGAGGTGATGGGATTCGTGGCGGTCGGATCCGTGGCGGCCGGATATGTGGTTAGTCTATTCGTTAACAATACAACGCTCATGATACGAAGAAGCCGAAGAATCGTCGTGAAAATCACATCCAGTTTGATAAGGTTTTAAAAGGTACCTTTTTGAGGGGTCGTTTAAGCCCTTATTTGATCACTTTTGTATCCGTTATTGCTTAATATCGTTCCTTTTCACTTTTTAGGTCTCTTGAAGGCAAAATCTTTGGAATGGCACTTATTTTGACGAAAAGGTGCGAATATCTGAAGAAAATGGCCAAAGTCGAATCGAGACACTCAAAGTCTTTGAAAACATAAGGTGGCGTCGGTGTTAAAGTCGACGCCGTCGGAGGATTTTGTGACGGGACGAAGCCAAAACTCATATTTTCAAGTGGCGACGTCAAGTTATAAAAGAGTATGTCGTCGCAACTCGACGGCCTAGATGCAATCAGACGGCGTCGGAAAGTGAAGAGGACGTCACAAGCATAAGGTGACGCCGCAAGTCTAACGTGGCCAAGACGAAACCCTAATGGCGGCAACACACGGCGTCACAAAACATAAGGTGACGCCGTCACATATGTAATATTATATATAGAATCCGAATTTTTCAGTATTTAGTGTGTAGTCTTTTGGAGTAAAAACCTAAACCGAACCAAGGTTGTTTTGTACAGTATTTTAGGGTTCCAAACTCTATCTTACACCAAGATAAGTGTTTTACTTCATTAATTCAATTATGTCTTTGATTATTTGTGTGTATGCTTGCATGTTCTCCATGTCCGGCTAATTTACTTGTGTGTTTGCTTAGGGAATATGAAACTTAATTATTGAATATTGATTGGTTGTTTCTTATCTTAGTTGATTAATGATCTAGTAATGTGATAGGTCATTCGTTGTGTACTTAATGCTTGATTAAATCTTTGTGAACCTTAGAATATGACTCCTTGAGTAGTTGTAAGCTAAACCATCCAAAGAGTGCCTTAGAGTAAGAGTTTATTATCCCTAGTGGGTTTTGTAGACGAGACCCTTTGGTAAGTTCAAAGAGTTAGGGAGAAAGCACACCGTACAACCTTAGACACACAACTCAACTAAGAATAAGGGCGTGACAATTCAACCACCAATAGGGGATAATTAAGGAGTAGTAAAACCTAAGTAAACACATCTTTAAACTATCATACGAGCACACATTAATTAGACATAGACTACATACACCTTAGATTAGATAATTAGATAAGTAGAGTAATCGGTAGCAATACCAACCCCAAATTCAAACCCAGATTCGTACCTTTCCTTTTCTAAAAATATAAAAAGATAAAAAATAATCTTCCTCAACCCCAACCTTAGCGTAGTAACTTCTCACTAGCATTCCTATTCCCTAAAGAACGATATCAATACCGTAGCTTACCCTAATACTACACTACAACGATTAGGTTCTTTGCCTAGGGTGTTGAAAAACTTCTTTCGACGAAAGGAAGTTCCTTTGACCCCGAGCGGCGCGTGTGGCGTTATCAAGTTTTAGGCGCGTGCGGAGAATAGAATAGCTAGTTAGTAGTCCACCTCGTTTAGGTTTCTTTGCTTGATTCCTATCAAGTAAATTTTTCTCATTTTAGCTTTCTTGGTCTATCCCCTTCTTCGTGACCTTTGTTAGTAATCCCATCACTTTTCATCAAGGAAGGTGATAACCACCCACCATTCATCAACCCACTACCAATTGACCGACCAAGAGCCCGTACTCTTGGTGAATACTCGAGACCAAGCCACTTAGGCTATAGGAACACCATTGAGCTTCCGACCAAGCCCAAACTACGACCTGCGATCCGGCACCATCCGGTTGGTGCAAAGCGGATGTGCATTCCATGGACTTCGTTCGAAGATCCAAATCGACATCGAGGGATTTCCTCAAAATTGTCGATTCCATCGACCTTGATGCTACTACTCGGGAGACCACGCTGCGTCTCTTCCAATTTTCTTTGCGAGACCAAGCTAGTAATTGGCTTGGCGGCTTCCGTCGGCTCTATCTCAAGTTGGGATGATCTTACCTCTCGCTTCCTTTCTCAATTTTTCCACGGGAGAACCACTAAACTTAGGCGAGACATCTTGACGTTTCAACAACTCCAAGGTGAGTCTCTCTACAAAGCATGGACTCGATTTAAGGACCTACTCGTGAGACTTCCCATCATGGCATTGATCTTTGGCTTCAAATCCAAATCTTTTATGACCATACCGATTTCATCACTCGACGATCCATTGATCGAGCCGCGGTGGAAGGCTCGGCGACTTTAATGCGAGAGAAATCTTGGGATATTATAGAGGAGCTTCTCGATCAAAGCTACGAAGATTGGAATGAATCTCCGAAACTCCGGTTAACGTAGTTAATGCCATATCAACTCCTTTTGAATCTTCGACACCTCGAGGAGCAAATGAGTGCCATTGAGAGAGGGATTGATTATCTTATGGAAAGGCAAAGAAGAGTCCCGTACAAATTCCTCGAGAAAGTCAAATCCGCCAATTCCACCAACCACCCCACACCTTTTTGAGTCCCAAGTCGTGAGCAAAACCCAAATTCGAAAGGCGCTTCCGTTCTACTTCCCAATACCACTTTCTCCAAGCTTCAAGGAACAAATGAGGAGTACATGGCAGCTCATATGGAAGATTAGCCAAATTTGAAGAGGAGGTTTATAGGCGAGAGAGAAATGCAAGCGAAAATAGCGGAAATGATGAATTTGGTAATAGAATTTACCAAAACAAAGGTTCCGAAAAGGTACTAGTAAACAACGATTGTCCTCCCACTTCGTTTGTTAACGTTGTTTCCATTATGCCCAGGATGCAAGGGTTGAGATGAGGAAAAGCGAGGAAAGCAAGAAGGAGGAGTTTGTGCCTAATGATGAGCTGAGACCATTGAGTACTACCTTAAGCACGAAATTAACAAAAAACCATTGCAAACCAAGTAAACAACTTTAGGTATAATGAAGTTCTTATGGAAGCCCTTGAAGGAAAAATAGCGGAAGAAGAGTATGGCCTTACCTATGGGACCCCTGTATGAGTTGGTCATAAAAACCGTTAACAAGAAAGCGAGACACCACGAGAATTTCGTGATACCATGTAGCATAGGTGATATTGATAATATAAATGCCTTAGCCGATCAGGGGACTGATGTGAACATAATGCCATTATCAGTCTATAATAAGTTAACTAAGGAGAAACCAGCCAAGACCGATCTTAGACTTTCCTTAGCTAATCACACCTATGTCTACCCCATAGGAATCGCGGTGGATGTTCTAATTGAGGTGGCTAATATCGTTTATCCGGTGGATTTCGTGATCATTGATGTTGAGGAAGATAAAAACGTGCCTCTCATTCTTGGGACACCATTTCTAGCCACCGCCAAGGCAACCATCAAATGCGGAGAGGGCATCATGATACTCAGCGGGAAGAGTGCGCTAGGATACCCATCATCCCAAGGTATCCTCTTAAGATCATGGACATGATTACGGGTGGAAATCAAAAAGCCCCTAGCAATAGTGTTAAGAAGAAGATGAATGACTGGGAAAAAGGGCTTAGGGACTTTATGGTTCAAGGATTGTATGCAACGTTGTGGAAACCCGATAAGAAGTTAGGAAATAATCCAACTTCGATACCTAAGACACAAAGGAACCCTAAGGAATTTCTAAAAGGAGAAAAAGTACTTTTATACAAATCACGGATAAGGGCATTAAGAGGTAGAAACAAACCAAGATTGTTTGGACCCTTCACAGTGAAGGAAACCAATTTAAAATATAAAACCGTCACCATAATAGACAACGTTGGCAAGGAATCCACGGTAAGCATACAACGTCTACACCCTTTCGACGAAGGGAAAGCGAAGGAAGAAGGTGGCGGTAATGAAGTCACGTAGGAGCACGACTACGAGTCTAGCTACAAGACTCTTAAATAAAGAAAAGCTCTTCGTGGGAGGCAACCCATGCTTAATTGTTTGCTTGTTAGTGTCATATATCTTTTATTGATTGTTTATTCTCATGTTTGAATTTGTAAAAATGCTTTATTTTGTTTTTAACCTCGTCTTAATTGCATATAAAGGTATTTTACATAAGGGATAAGTGTAGGGAGGATTACACACGTTTTCAAAGAAGCGTAAACATGAGAATAACAATTAACTAAAGATATATTTGTGTGTTTGTTCGAGTCAAATGCTTGTATCGAGTCATAATGGTTGTTTTTGAAATTTTCCGATTCTAAAGATGTAAATTTTCCGAATTTTTCCAGAAAATCGCGAGACCGGTTTTGTCGGGATAACTGACGGCGTCGAGATCGCAACTGACGGCGTCGGGAAGGAGTAAAACAACAGATTACTTTTTCTCATTTTTCGAGCTACTTAAAATTTTTGGAATTTTCCGGTCTTAATTTTCGAAGTGCAGTAAACATCCATTCCACAAGCATTATATCCTAGTTTAAATCGAGTCTTATATATATTATTACCGCCGATTTTACGCGAAGGTTTCGTTTGTTTTCTTCAAGTGTGCGGGTTTAATTTATCAAGAAGAAGTTACATAAGATTGGAAGGAGCTTTTCACGCATAAATTCTTCTTGGAAAGGATTTAACCACCACTTTACACGGATCTACCGAGCTAATCGGGAGTACTAGTTTCTTTCATCTTTATTACCTTCCATTATCATAACTTTGATACTTTCGGGGAACATTGGGACAATGTTCGGTTTAAGTGTAGGGAGGAAAATAAAGCAGGAACTTTGAAACTATGCTTATCCTTGATTATTTGCTTTGTCCAATTGTATTTGTGTAATAAACCATGAGAAAATGTCGGTTAGGGTAATTTTGGCACCAAATTTAAATTTTTATGACATATAGGGTGGGCCATTAGTCTTAACAAAGCGTCTCACGGATAGGAAGTTACATGACTAGCACAAAAACCCTTTACCACCTAAATTCCACCCAAAATGTGAGGATCACCCTTAGATTAGTAGGAATTAAAGCATTCATCTTTAATGCTTAGAGTGTAAACCGGTAGTATATTAGATTCTAGAACTTGTTTTGTGATGCATCCCGAGATCGCTAGTAAGACTACACTTGTGTAGTTAGGAATAACTAAATGATAAGAGGCATTAGGATAACCCTTGTTTGATACCCGTAATATAATTACTTCTTCCACATCGGTTGAGTAATTCCCCCACACCCTTTGCGTTGTACTCATCTTTAGTACACGATACCCTAGTTAACCCCTGAGCCTATCCTTTTCGCGGTTCTCTTGATGTTTCGGTTTTTCGAATATAAATGAAACATTGTTTACACCCACCCCAAATATACACCTAAATCGCCTTAGCCTACCCGTATGCACTCACTTTTAGTGCATTATTGTTATCACCCTAAACCCTTAGTTCAATTATCGTTGCTTGCATGAGTTGCTAAGTCGAGTCATATCCTTTGTATATCTGATTTTGGGACGATTGGATTCATGGGAAAAGTTAAAGTTTATGAAATGACGGAAGGAGCGTTAAATTCAAATTCCCTTTGTTTGCGTAATAATATACCCCAAGTGTTTGATCTTTTCAATTCGGGTCAAATTAGTGTTAGAGTAATAAAAACTCAAGTGTAGGGATGTGCCTATAAATCCCTATCATTTTGATGTTACTAGTAGAGGATGGTAGAGTAAAAGTGTATGATTAAAAAAAAAAAAAAAAAAAAAAAAAAAACATACGGGTTACCATCCTACATCTATCCTTTCAATTTATGTTTGTTTATTTCGAGTTAGCTAGAGTTTAGAGTGTCGAGTCTTGGCTTAGCAACACCATTCTTCGTATGCTTGTAACATAAGAGATTTTTGACTTGCCACCACTATATAGCCTATCCCACCAAACCCTTTGTTTCCCTACCGTAAGCCTAACGTTACAACCCTTTAAAGACCTCTTTGATAGTCTTTTCTAGGTGCTTACGTAAGCGATGGAGGTTTGATCTATTCTCAAGCCTATGGTAATCTATGTACTAGGACGGTTAATGAGTGTTTATCTTCCATTTCCAATTTGTTATATTTCATATACACCGAGAGAGATGTGAGTATCCAAACACCCCATGTGAGGTGCTAGTATGTAATTCCGTGCTTGTTATGACTTTTTGGGGCTTATATGTGTTGTGGACCATTTTGAGCGAATGCTTCATGACCCCTAACTTATAAATTAATTGGCTAAAAGCACATTTGCTTGAGGACAAGCAAATACCAAGTGTAGGGATATTTGATAAGGTTTTAAAAGGTACCTTTTTGAGGGTCGTTTAAGCTCTTATTTGATCACTTTGTATCCGTTATTGCTTAATATCATTCCTTTTCACTTTTAGGTCTCTTGAAGGCAAAATGCTAGAATGGCACTTATTTGGACGAAAAGGTGCGAATATCTGAAGAAAATGGCCAAAGTCGAATCGAGACACTCAAAGTCTTTGAAAACATAAGGTGACGTCGGTGTTAAAGTCTGGCACGTCGGAGGATTTTGTGACGACGACGAAGCCAAAACTCCTATTTTCAAGTGGCGGCGTCAAGTTATAAAAGAGTAGGTCGTCGACTCGGACGGCCTAGATGCAATCCAGACGGCGTCGGAAAGTCAAGAGACGGCGTCACAAGCATAAGGTGGCCGTCGCAAGTCTAACGTGGCCAGACGAAACCCTATTGGCGGCGACACGACGACGCCACAAAACATAAGGTGACGCCGTCGCATATGTAATATTATATATAGAATCGAATTTTTAGTATTTAGTGTGTAGTCTTTTGGAGTAAAACCTAAACCGAACCAAGGTTGTCTTATACAAGATTTTAGGGTTCAAACCCTATCTTACACCAAGATAAGTGTTTTACTTCATTAATTCAATTATGTATTTGATTATTTGTGTATGCTTGCATGTTCTCCATGTCAAGCTAATTTACTTGTGTGTTTGCTTAGGAATATGAAACTTAATTATTGAATATTGATTGGTTGTTTCTTATCTTAGTTGATTAATGATCTAGTAATGCGATAGGTCATTCGTTGTGTACTTAATGCTTGATTAAATCTTTGTGAACCTTAGAATATGACTCCTTGTGTAACACCCCAACCCGACAAGGGTAGAAGTGTCCTGATCAGTGTCATATCGAACATACAAGTAAAATCTTCAAGCGAAATCTTTAAATAATAATGCACCAAGTCATAATAACCAAAGATTTACAAGGAAATTACAAAATCCAATTGTTAGAATAAATGAAATCTCAAAACAAAAGCCCGCCAAAACAAGTCCAAATAATAAGGTAACTAGGGTTAGTCCACTCGGATAATCCAACTCTCACCCCAAACAAAGCCCATCTTCAAACCTAAAACACTGCCGCAGGAAAAGAAATGCGGTGAGCTTAAAAAGCCCAGGTGAGCAGATATAACAAAGCGAAAGCTAAACAAAATCGAAATGCAAAATGAAACAAAGGAACGGATAACAAAGTCGTAGCGAAATGAGAGTAATGAGTCAAAGTGGATCCTGCGAACACAATTATCTGAGATATCCAAAGCGAGCAGATAACAAGGAGAGCGAGCGAAACAAAGCATCGAACATATAAACAAGCACATACAAACCGGACATAAAAGAAGCTGAAACATAAGCAAACAAAGCAGGCATAGCATCCACACAACGTATAAGTCATACAATCAATTCAGGAAATCAGGAGACATACAAGCCAATCAAAAGTCTACAGAAAAGCGGAAGCAATTAATAATAAGTGAGCATGGCAATTCACACAGGTCAAAACATAATCAGTATCCTAACGGCAGTCAAAAACATGGCAGTCATACGTAACAAGTAGGAATACAATACGAAAACTATAATTAAATGAATTAGGGACATAGCAGGGCAATTAAACAAGTTAACAAGGATACAACGGGTAGTCATAGTCCACGAGATTTCAGAACGAAGTAAACATAATAAACAGACAAAACTAACGATTTCACACAAGTACAGTTACCAGGCAAATCAAAGGATCACATAACAGTAAGACAGCATATCATCAGATGACAACAGGTAAATCTTATATCGCGTACATACATATCATACTGAGTGTCGGTAGTCATATAAACATGAATATCATAATCAAATCCAATAACATATAATAACCCGATGCGTGAATGGAATCATAGTGCGAAGTAACGTAATGAAAGTGTGATGATCAATGTAATGGAGTATCTATATCTTGGTACAAGTAAATCATATAAGGGTATTGAATAACGAACAAATGTCTGATTATGGTGCGTTGGGGAATACGGAAGGTACAATATAGGTTTATCAAAAGTGTAAGGGTTATCGAAATCTACCAGAGCCCGAAACATATCATATCATATCGGATGTAGCCATTGTATTCGGAGGGTGACCTCGGAATACCATACATAATAGGAGGGGAGACCTCAGTAACAAATGGAGTAGCTAGCTCCCAAATTGTGAAGACGCGGATTGCACCCGACATCATTCACCAAACAAAGCTCCAATCAGATCAAATCCCTCGAAACAAATCAAATCTAGGATGCATCCATACGCCCCCCAAAACATATAATGGCCAAATCATATACATATAGTGAGCTCATAATCATATCAAAATGGGGACGGTGTGTATCATCACTCGTACACACTGGAGTCATGCCATTGGTGCATCAATGACACGGTCAGGTTACCTTCCTGACTAGGAAACATATTTGGCTCGGGTATCAAACTGAAGGGTCAAAGCATATTCATATCATATCATAAAGGTTCATATCAAAGTTCATATCAAAGTTCATATCAGAGTTCATAATCAGATGGTTCATAATCATAAGGTTCATAATCAGAAATTCAGAATCATAACAAACGAATATCATAGCGAGCGTAATCATATCAAAGTATTATGTCGGAATCATATCAAAAGGATCATAGCATAAGGAAATCATAGCAAAGGAATATCATAGATGAAGTAAGGTCAAGGATTGAAAAGTCGGGAGACATCCCTACCGAAAGGGATAGAATATCATGCACCTTATTCGGAGCAAAACACAATGAAAGTAAAATCAAGAAAGAGATCAATCCCGTCGTCCGGAACCTATATGAATTAGATAACGTTCTATAAGAATCAGATTACTCGTTTAAGACGGCTTTCCATTTTTAGCAGGTTTCCTCTTTTAGTAATCTTTCCATTTTAAGTACTTTCTATTTTAGGCAGGTTTATATTTTTAGTAACTTTCCAGAAATAGCAGGTTTCCATATATAGTAAGTTTAGTTACTTATCTCAAGTTAAATAATGAAAATGAGTGTTATTATGATTTAAGGATCATTTATGACAAGTTATAAAAGTTTAGGGTTTAAAATGTCAATAATGCAAAGTATAGGGTTAAAAGTGTAAATATAGCAAGTTTACTCATTTTACTCATTTAATCCATTTAGTTAACATATTAACGAGTTAATCCATTAAGTTTCATAATTTACAAAACAACCCCTTAACTTATTAAATCATGTAATACAAACCCTAGTTTTTGATTATGATTAACGTATAGGTTTTAACACATGTTGACTCGATTATCATAAGATTATATGACTCTTTGTGAACACCTATTTTAGGTCGAGACATTCCCCCTCCCAACAATAATTTCATACGCCCCATTTTAAACATACGTGACCCTCATTCCCTTTTGTAGCCGATTCAATTTATAGGACATGTACACATATATATCTCAATACTCATTTAGCTCATTATCACACCATGTATTTGTCGTATACCAAGGATCAAAAACAGATTTTCATTAATGGTTTACATGTCCATATTCCATTATATTTATATAATATCAAGGCCATGATTTTTATGCAACAATGGTTATCATTTTATGTGATTATCTTATCATTTCATGTGACCTTTGTCTCATTTTTGGCTTAATACAGGAATCACCAAACATGCATGTGGTCGAATAGGTTTTCAATAGCAGTTTACAAATGGTCGGTCAACATGCATCTCATTCGATATTAACGCAGCCGAGTTATCATTTTATGTGAAGCTTTTAAGCGTGCATTATGAGGGTTGAAAACAAGCGACTAAAACAGAAAAATATGGGAGAAAAGGACTAGATGGTGGACAATACGGTTATCCTTTTGGAGCATGAAAAGATGGAGAAAAAAAACAGCCCACAACGAAGCAAGGCCAACACCCTTTTCGCCTAGCAATTCCTACGACAGATTCGGGTTTCCCAGCCGACCAAGAAGACCCACACCTAGCTTCCTCCTTGGCTTAGAACTTCACGCAAAGAACTTCCCAACCCACGAGCAGCCTCCTATCATCCACGTCCTTGCTTTGTTTTTGAACCCACACGATTCCAACATCCCTTGAGATCACCTACGAGTTTCTTGAACCTTGAAAACGAACGGAATGGAGGAATTTTCATGGTTGCCGTCGCTTTTTGGGTGGCTAGGGTTTATGTGTGTTTATCTTGTGAAACGTATAATGAGAAAAAAAGAATACGGTTTGGTTTTGAGTAATATGGGAAGTAATTAAAAGCGTGATAATGGGAGATTTGGCATTAATTGGGCGTGTAACAAGGAAATCAAAGCAGAAAATCACTTTCCAAATCTAGCTTAATGGGCTTTTCTATTTAAGTGCAATGTGTAAGTAATTGTTTGTATACTTCGGCCCATTCAATACGGTAAACGTGTGCTATGAATTTTAGACGTAAGTGTGACTCGATTTTACCGTTTTGTGCAAGTTAGTTACTTACGAGTTAGGTTAGAATCGTGTTTAATGAACTTGACGTATCTTACGTGTTTCATAAATATTAAATTCGAGGGGTATTATGGTCTTTTACACGCGTTAGATTTTTAGGGTTTTACACCTTGAGTAGTTGTAAGCTAAACCATCCAAAGAGTGCCTTAGAGTAAGAGTTTATTATCCCTAGTGGGTTTTGTAGACGAGACCCTTTGGTAAGTTCAAAGAGTTAGGGAGAAACGCATACCCTACAACCTTAGACACACAACGCAACTAAGAATAAGGACGTGACAATTCAACCACCAATAGGAGATAATTAAGGAGTAGTAAAATCTAAGTAAACACATCTTTAAACTATCATACGAGCACACATTAATTAGAAATAGACTACATACACCTTAGATTAGATAATTAGATAAGTAGAGTAATCGGTAGTAATACCAACCCCAAATTCAAACCCGAGATTCGTACCTTTCCTTTTCTAAAAAATATAAAAAGATAAAAATAATCTTCCTCAACCCCAACCTTAGCGTAGTAACTTCTCACTAGCATTCCTATTCCTCTGAGAACGATATCAATACGGTGGCTTACCCTAATACTACACTACAACGATTAGGTTCACTGCCTAGGGTGTTGAAAAACTTGCTCGACGAAAAGGAAGTTCCTTTGACCCCGAACGACGCGTGTAGCGTTATCACAGTTGATTGACATGTGTGAGACGAATGACGATGAACAAATAAATGAACGATTTATGCGTAAAAAAAAAAAGTCAATTTCTATTGCCAAATAGATAGAATGGTCAAGTTGTGTTTGTTTTTTATGCATCAGTAGGTGTAGGAGCAACTTTTCTTGAGTTTACAAATTAAGAATCATTTTTAGTTTTACAAAAGGACTTTGTTGCGAATATACATTTTTAGTTTTTTTTACAATATTTTGTTTAAGTGACAACTTTTTAGTGTCTTTTTATAAGTAATAGTTTATTGATAGTGTTTTTTTTTTTTGAACGGAAAATATATATAGATAAAAGAACTTCTAGTAAGGCACTAGAAGCCAAAGAGTACAATTACAATCTAGAAAGAACCAAAGCAACAAAAACTAGATTCTACCCGAGACTTTAACTGCGAGATCAGCAAAAAGGATGAAAAAACTCTTACCGATTCTGACCAACCAAGACAAGAAAAATCCCACCCACGGAGGCCGAGCCACGGTTTTCACTCCGGGTGTTTTGATGCCGACCCAAACAAGCCCGGGAAAAACAAAGCAAAAGAACCTAAACAAAACGGCTAAACCTCGAAACTCCCGAGAGGAAAGCAAGAAACAACATCGATCAACAATTACTCACGGGCAACAAAGGAGATTTGAGCCAATCTACCCGGTTGCAAGACATATTCCCCAGTAAAATAACCAAGAAAATGAAGATGAGCAATTTAATCGAACATATCAATTTTCTCATCGATGTGGACAAAAGTAGCGGTGTTACGATATCTCCAAATCCACCGGAGAGAAGCTGCAACAATAATAGATAAGCAGCGAGACTTCTCTTTGGAAGCATGCCATGAATCAAACCAAGATATCCAATGCTCATACGATGTAAATGAAGGAGAGGAATATCACACCAAATACGAACGGTCTCCAAACATCCTTAGCGAAATCACAATCAAAGAAAGTATGAAGATGATTCCACATTACCGTTGCAAGTAGGACATGAGATCGATGGAATATCCATGCCCAGGCGAAATATTCAATCTATGAGGTAAGCGATCCAAGGCCAATCTCCATAAAAATGTTTACTTTGCGGAAGAACTTTATCCCAAGTCGGGGCACCAACGAAGGAAGGAGCTGAGCATCAATACTACGACACGTTTCTCCAACCGTGAAGATACCATCTTTTGCTAATGACCAAACACAAGAATCCTCTTCTGCATTTAAATCAACAAGGCTGATTTCGGACAGCAGGTCCCTCAAATAAGTTGTATTACGAACACCTATATTAGCCCTATTCCAATTCCATTTCCATTGCCCGTTTTCAATACGGTCGATAATAAGATAATCTTTATCAAGCTCCAAACGATAAAGCCTATTGTACCGGATATGAAGAGGAGAATCACCGATCAAATGTCTTTCCAAAAGCGTATCTGAGTGCCTTTCACACGAAAACGAAGGGAATTAATAGGAATGATGCCCTTCGAGTGAAGGTAATTAGACGTACCAATAATCCTCGACCAAGTACCATTAAAATTACAGCCTTTAGAATCTAAGCCACCCTCTTTACCATGTAAGGCTTTAATGATATTAACCCAAAGAGTATTCGGAAAAGAATGCATCCTCCATCGCCATTTTTTAAGGAGAGCACGATTGAAAGACTTTAAACTTCCAATGTTCAGACCACCTTTATGAAAAGACGAAAGGATATTAGACCATTTAACCCATGCAATCTTTTTGTTATCATGAGAACCACCCCAAAAAATGTAGCACGAGAGTTTTCCAAGGCTTTTAAAATAAGCTCAGGAGCTTTAAAAATAGAAAGATAATAAATACCAAGGCTACCAAGAACCGCCTTTATAAGAGTAAGACGTCCCCCTATAGAGAGAAGATTCGCTTTCCAAGTTGAGAGTCTCGTATGGAACCGATCAATCAGAGTTTTCCAGTTGGAAATACGATTCATGTTGGAGCCAATCGGAAGACCGAGGTACATAAAAGGGAAAGAACCTGGAGCGCAACCTGAACTCCTAGCCATAATAGTCACATCTTCGCTTGAGACCCCAATACCATAAATATTGGATTTATGAAAGCTGATCTTGAGACCCGAAGCTAAGTAGAAAACATGGAGAACATGAATGATATTATCTAAATCATGGGTATTCCAATCAGTGGTAATAACCACATCATCAGCATAGAATAGATGAGATAATGTGATGTTGGAAGATCCAATCTTGATCCCACGAACAAGGTCAGAAGATACCGCCCTAGATATAGCACAATGAAGACCCTCCATAACGAGGATAAATTAAAAAGGCGAGAGAGGATCTCCCTGCCTTAATCCTCGTTTGATAGTAAATTCAGAAGTCGGGCTGCCATTAATCAAAACGGATGCTCTAGAAGAATAGAGACAAGCTTTAATCCAAGACCGCCATTTAGAACCAAAACCGAGGCTATGGAGAACAAAATCCAAATATTTCCAACTAACCGAATCAAAAGCTTTCTCGAAATCAACCTTGAGAATTAACATCTTTTTATTCCTCTTTTTGTACCAATCAATAACCTCGCTAAGAATAAGTGGACCATCGAGGATTTGACGGCCCGAAATGAAAGCAGATTGCTCATTACTAACAATCTTATCAATAACTTTAGATAGTCGATTTGCTAACACTTTAGCGATGATCTTGTAGTGAATGCCAATAAGAGAGATGGGACGGAAATCTTTAAGAAAAATAGGATTACTAAGCTTTGGGATAAGCGTGAAAAAAGATGAATTGGCACCTTGAGGCATCGACCCAGTCTCAAAAAAGGAGTTAACAAAATCAAAAATATCTGTCTTCAAAAGGTCCCAATATTTCTTTATAAAAGCAAAAGAGAATCCATCGGGACCGGGAGCTTTGTTACTACCACAAGCCCAAATAGCAGATTTGATTTCGTCACGTGAAACGGGCATCTCCAGGGAGTTACGATCATTAGCATTTAAGCCTGTAGAGAGCACCAAAGGAGAAAAAACGACTTGGGAATCGCGAGCTTGAAACTTTTCTTTGAAATAGTTAAGAAAAATTTCCTTAATAAGAAGTGGGTCCGAGATCCAAACGCCATCATGCATAATACCCCTGATAGATTGTGTACGCCTCTTTTGATTTATCATTCCATGAAAAAACTTGGAATTTTCGTCACCTTCAATATCCCATTTGATATGAGCCTTTTGAAATAAATCAAGAGCTTCAATATATTCTAGATTATCTAAATCTTGAATAAGCTTAGTGCGGTTGTCTCGATCAGTTTGAGTTGCGGTACCTTCATCGATCTTTTTTTCAATAGACTTAAGGCCTATCAAAACTTTCTGCTTTTGAGAACGATCATTGTTCCTGATATTAAATTGCCATTGTTTGATTGTAGATTTGAGAGATCTCAGCTTCTCATGCGACATAAGACTTCTACCTTCGATATTAACTTCCATGGTAGACCACGCAGACTTAATAATATCCTCAAAACCATCTCGGAAAAGCCACGAATTATAAAACTTGAAAGGAGTTGGACCAAAATCAGACTTCGAAACTTGAAGGAGAATGGGCGTATGATCAGACC
>CM040245.1:169359050-169419213 GCA_022545495.1 Chrysanthemum lavandulifolium | reverse complement strand
CATAAACGGTCTAAAGCTGTGATATGAACATCAGGAATAGTCTCCAAAACATCTTCCGAAATGAGGGACCGGTCGAGCTTGCTCATCTTGGTTCCAGCTCTATTCATCCAAGTATATAACCTACCTCCAATGGGAATGTCTAATAAACCTGAAGAATCAATAAAAGCATTAAAATGATCAGCATCAAGACGGGAAAAAATAGAACCAAACAGTTCATTTTCATGGCGGACGACATTCAAATCACCAAAAAGTATGTATTTGCCAGAGTGTTGATTCATGAAATCAGCAACTTTGTTCCAAAGAGAAGATTTTGCCGACGAGTCTTGAGGAGCATAAATGTTTATCATAAAACAATCACCTAGCGAATTATTCCAATGCCCTTTCACAATAATATAAGACTCGTCACACCAAATAGCTTCCTTAGCAAACATGTTCGGATCCCACATGGAAACCAAACCACCCGATCTACCACGAGCCATACTACACGCATAGTCAAATTTGAAATTTCCCCACATTGACTTAAGACGAAATAATTCAAGACGAGACATTTTAGATTCTTGAATCCCGACGAAGTGAACATTATGTTTGAAACACATTTCTTTTATCCAAACACGTTTACGCCTTTTCTTGGTACCACAAATGTTAATTGAAAGAATATTCATTTGTCTACCATATGCACACCAATACCATTAATCATTCGGTTAAGGGTTTTTGTACAACCTGTGACATCAAGTCCTAATGAGTTCCCGACTTCAATTATTTTTTCCAATTCATGAATGAGGGAGATTCCTTTAATATCCTTCTTATGATGCCTGGCAAAAGATGTGGAACACTTACTTGTGTAAGAAGGGCTCCTTTTCATATGTTTGAAACCAGATGGACGGCTGAGTTCTGATGTACCATCAACAGTAGGGGGAATAGGAGCTTCCTCTTTCAATTAAGCCTGATCCAAACCATTAGCATTAATATCATCCACTTGAAATTCATCTTCCTTAAGATCTTGATACAAGTCATTAATTTTATCGTCAAGATCATTAAAATCAGCGATAGAGTTTTCTTCAAGTACTTTATCTCTATCATTAACGTCTATATCAGAAGACGTATCCAAGGAACTATCCAAGATGCTAATTGATTGGGTCCAAACCGTCAAGTTTATTACACAAATTAACCACTTGTGAATGGTCAACCGTAATAAAATTAAAACAGTCTAAAACCAATACAATTAAGATCAGAGGAATATAGTTTTTCCCTAGGTCGTTAAGTCCCACGGAGGATTAATGGTGCTCAACACTTTCAGATGTCGAATAATCACTAAGGATAGTGATCAGTAAGGATTTTGGAATATTTATACCTAAAGAAAAAGTTTTGTAAATTACAGGGGCTTAAATGCAAATTAAAGAAAACTAAAAAGCTAAATTATATTAAATAAACGCTATCACTATTTTTAAAATGATGTTTTTCTTGATTTATAAAACAAAATAACTTAAATAAACTATTTTAATTAAAGCGTAAACCTAAATTATCTAAAAACGTGACCTAGAATGAAAACGTGCGTTATATGTAAAAATTACGCGAGTGCGCAAGAAAAAACGTAAAATTTGTAAAATAAAAGTCCTACGAGTGTAAAAACAATTTTCTTACTTACTATATGACAAAAGAAAATTTTAGAAAAAAGATTTATATTTTTTGACTTTTATATTTTTATTATGAATTAAATACTATTTTAGACTAATTAAATGATTAAAATACTAAAACTATTCGTAAAATTTCAAACTTCTTTTATAAAATACTTTATAACAATACAAAGCTAAGAAAATTATAAAAGGTGTGAAAGCTTATTTGAATAAGCTGTAAATAAGCTAAAGAACTCGTATAAGCTAAAATAGAAAACAAGGGTTATATATTAAATAGTGCAAATAAATACCAGTCAAAGACCCAAGGGCATATGGTAGTGTGTGTGTGTGGTGAGCGGGGTGGCCAGGGTTCGAATCCCAGCACTGGCTTTTTTATTTTTTATTTCTTTTTGGACTTTTTCTTTTACAAACTAATTAAGCTAATGATAAATAGCAACTTTTAAAACTAGAACTTTTTACAAAAACAACCAATAAGCTCAGTTTGAGCTTATGATTTCTTAACAGTGGCAAGAAATGGAATAAGCACAAGGATTAAGCCAAGTGGCTAATAAGCTAGAAAATAAGCAAAGGTAAATTGGAAATAAGCTAAGCAACTGATTATAAGTTAATATTATAACTGAGAAAGCAAAATGACTTAAGAATAAGCACTAAATAAGCCACATGAATCAAATAAGCAATCCAGTTAACTTGATTAACCAAACAGGTTTTGGGACAACTTTGGAGGCTAATTTATGCTTATGCAATAAGCTTGGAAATGAAAATAAGCACTGGGACTAACAAGTTAACCAAATAAGCTATCCAAAAAGCTAAAGCTTTCACTGTGGTGTTGACTAATGAGCTTGTGGTGAGCTTGAGAAAAAGCTGGTAAACCACTGAGTGTTCAGTGTTCACACAAAATGGGACAACTTAAAAGCTTGTTGCAGCCCTATCCAATAAGCTATAAAGTGAAAAACTAAACTTGAACTTTGAGATAGCTAGGTTAGCTACACAAAAGCTAAAACTCACAAGTCGAGTCTCACAAATAAGCTCTGTGTGAGCTTATTAAAATGAACAGTTAACACAAACTTCCTTGGCACAGGGTACTTTTTAAAATAGGTTGTCAAAATAAGCTAAGAAATAAGCCATGTAATAAGCTAGATAGACAATATAAAAAATACTATGATAGAGATAAGCAGTTGAATATTGATATACCAAAAGCTCAAATATTGAAACTTAATATTAAGTCCTATAGAAAATAATCTAGTTTATTCAAAACCGCAAACCGAATTTTTGACTTTTATATAACACTACTAGGTTGACTTAAGTGAATTTTAAATCAATCCTACTTATTAATTATGATGTATTAAGATGAATTAAGACTAGATTGTCGAGTATACTAATTATGCACCAACCTAAAGCATTTGAACTTGAAAATCCTTGACGCTTAACCGTCGAGGATTGATTTGGAATTTTGACTTTTATCAAATGAGCACTAGTTTTTCTTGGTTTCTCGAGTTACTATAACCTATTGTGACATACCACAACCAAGAACTATGACCGAACAATCTCTAACACAGTTAAACAAGTGGAACCAAACACCCCTATATGAAACTGCTTTTGAAGGTTTTAGTACTAAAACAACTTTTAAACCAAGAAACCTAATAATTAACTTATATTAACTATAATAAGATAGAATTAAACTAGAATTAACATACTTTAAACACATAAACTATGAAATGCAAATTATGAGAAAACTTCTTACAAATGATGTCCAAGCTACAACCGAGAACCGAGGCACACAAACACAACCTCTGACTTCCCAAGAAGCACTAAACCAAAGGGCAATCCAATATTTACCTGCCCGCCTTTGATCTCCATTTCCTTTGATTTTTATTTTTACTAATTTTTTGTACTTTTGGTATTTTTCTTTTGCTTCTAAACTGACTTTTATGAGTTTCTAATAGCTTAAATAAGCTATCTAGGAGCTTATGTGGGCTTATCAGTCCTTAATAACAACTAACAACAACATTGGAACACCATTGAGATTTTGAACTTGAAAATTGCATAAACTGGAAATATGATTAAAACTTGAAATTGATACTTGAAAAAGTTTAACAATACACTGAAATTGCTAGAAACAGTACTTGAAAGCTTAACATTACACTGGAATTTAAATTTTAACTAAAACGACATAAGAATTTAAAAATTACACTAGTTAGTCTTCTTCCTTGCACCAAACTTGTTTATAAAGATCTCATTGAGCTTAGTCGACATCTCTGAGACTTTCCCACCTCATCTTGACCATTGAAACCTTCTAATTCATCACCCTTTGTCCATTTGGCAATTTTGGCGCCAAACTTTGAGCGGTTTCTTGCATTAATGAAGTTTGGGAGGATGTGGAGGTGGAGGGGTGGGTAAACAATGGAAAGACGGTGGAAAGGTGGAAAAGTGGTGGTAAAACCACCGGTTTTGGAATGCGATTGAGGTGAGGAGAAGCGAGTAAAGACCGGTTTCGCGGGGTTTGACCATTTGACCGTTTTTATTAATAACGTGGGGTTCATTTGGGGTATTGGCAGGGTTCAAATGGGTTTTGGAATGGGGTTAATAATACACAAAGGGTCAGTTTGGTTTAAGCTTATATACAAGGACCTTTTATGTAATTTCTGTTTTATGAGGGACCAAAACTGCCAATATTCCAAAGTTATCAAAAGGACCAAATATGCCAATCTTTAATAGTACAAGGACCATATTTGATTATTTTCCATTTTTAAATATCCAAGGACTATTTTTTGACATTTTTCAAAGTTGAGGGACCAAAGTTGTAATTTTGCAATTTTTAAACTTTGAAGGGTTTGTTTTGACAACTTTTGAATCCCATGGACCTTAAATGATATTTTTACTTTATTTTGATTTACCAGGGACTGATTTTGACAACTTTTGAAACTTGGGGACTAAAGCGCCAATTATGCAAACTTGATCGTTTTCATCGATTTTGATATTTTTGCATTTAAAACACATAAAACACTTATTTGTGATATTTTCATCATCTTAATGCATTTCGAGTGTTTTCGGATGTTTTTGCGCTTTAAATGGTACAAAATGATGATTATTTAGACACTCATCAATCCCCACACTAAGATATTGCTAGTCCCTAGCAATCTTTTGAGAAAAATTAATGGATTTGAATCTCTTTACCAAAAGCCATTACTAATGGATTTCAATCCCCGGCAGCGGCGCCAAAATTTGATTGGGTCCAAACCGTCAAGTTTATTACACAAATTAACCACTTGTGAATGGTCAACCGTAATAAAATTAAAACAGTCTAAAACCAATACAATTAAGAACAGAGGAATATAGTTTTTCCCTAGGTCGTTAAGTCCCACGGAGGATTAATGGTGCTCAACACTTTCAGATGTCGAATAATCACTAAGGATAGTGATCAAGAAGGATTTTGGAATATTTATACCTAAAGAAAAGTTTTGTAAATTACAGGGCTTAAATGCAAATTAAAGAAAATTAAAAGCTAAATTATATTAAATAAACGCTATCACTATTTTTAAAATGATGTTTTTCTTGATTTATAAAACAAAATAACTTAAATAAACTATTTTAATTAAAGCGTAAACCTAAATTATCTAAAAACGTGACCTAGAATGAAAACGTGCGTTATATGTAAAAATTACGCGAGTGCGCAAGAAAAAACGTAAAATTTGTAAAATAAAAGTCCTACGAGTGTAAAAACAATTTTCTTACTTACTATATGACAAAAGAAAATTTTAGAAAAAAGATTTATATTTTTTTGACTTTTATATTTTTTATTATGAATTAAATACTATTTTAGACTAATTAAATGATTAAAATACTAAAACTATTCGTAAAATTTCGAAACTTTTTATAAAATACTTTATAACAATACAAAGCTAAGAAAATTATAAAAGGTGTGAAAGCTTGAATAAGTGTAAATAAGCTAAAGAACTCGTATAAGCTAAAATAGAAAACAAGGTTATATATTAAATAGTGCAAATAAATACTACCAAAGACCCAAGGGCGAGATGGTAGTGTGTGTGTGTGGTGGCGGGGTGGCTGTGGTTCGAATCCCAAGACCGGCTTTTTATTTTTATTTCTTTTTGGACTTTTTCTTTTACAAACTAATTAAGCTAATGATAAATAGCAACTTTTAAAACTAGAACTTTTTACAAAAACAACCAATAAGCTCAGTTTGAGCTTATGATTTCTTAACAGTGGCAAGAAATGGAATAAGCACAAGGATTAAGCCAAGTGGCTAATAAGCTAGAAAATAAGCAAAGGTAAATTGGAAATAAGCTAAGCAACTGATTATAAGTTAATATTATAACTGAGAAAGCAAAATGACTTAAGAATAAGCACTAAATAAGCCACATGAATCAAATAAGCAATCCAGCTTAACTTGATTAACCAAACAGGTTTTGGGACAACTTTGAGGCTAATTTATGCTTATGCAATAAGCTTGGAAATGAAAATAAGCACTGGGACTAACAAGTTAACCAAATAAGCTATCCAAAAAGCTAAAGCTTTCACTGTGGTGTTGACTAATGAGCTTGTGGTGAGCTTGAGAAAAAGCTGGTAAACCACTGAGTGTTCAGTGTTCACACAAAATGGGACAACTTAAAAGCTTGTTGCAGCCCTATCCAATAAGCTATAAAGTGAAAAACTAAACTTGGAACTTTGAGATAGCTAGGTTAGCTACACAAAAAGCTAAAACTCACAAGCTGAGTCTCACAAATAAGCTCTGTGTGAGCTTATTAAAATGAACAGTTAACACAAACTTCCTTGGCACAGGGCACTTTTTAAAACAGGTTGTCAAAATAAGCTAAGAAATAAGCCATGTAATAAGCTAGATAGACAATATAAAAAATACTATGATAGAGATAAGCAGTTGAATATTGATATACCAAAAGCTCAAATATTGAAACTTAATATTAAGTCCTATAGAAAATAATCTAGTTTATTCAAAAACTGCAAAACTGAATTTTTTGACTTTTTATATAACACTACTAGGTTGACTTAAGTGAATTTTAAATCAATCCTACTTATTAATTATGATGTATTAAGATGAATTAAGACTAGATTAAGCTGAGTATACTAATTATGCACCAACCTAAAGCATTTGAACTTGAAAATCCTTGGCAGTTAACTGTCAAGGGATTGGATTTGGAATTTTGACTTTTTATCAAATGAGCACTAGTTTTTTCTTGGTTTCTCTGAGTTACTATAACCTATTGTGACATACCACAACCAAGAACTATGACCTGAACAATCTCTAACACAGTTAAACAAGTGGAACCAAACACCTCTATATGAAACTGTTTTGAAGGTTTTAGTACTAAAACAACTTTTTAAACCAAGAAACCTAATAATTAACTTATATTAACTATAATAAGATAGAATTAAACTAGAATTAACATACTTTAAACACATAAACTATGAAATGCAAATTATGAGAAAACTTCTTACAAATGATGTCCAAGCTTACAACTGAGAACTGAGGCACACAAACACAACCTACAGCTTCCCAAGAAGCACTAAACCAAAGGGCAATCCAATATTTACCCTGCTCCAGCTTTGATCTCCATTTCCTTTGATTTTTTATTTTTTACTAATTTTTTTGTATTTTTGGTATTTTTTTCTTTTTGCTTCTAAACTGACTTTTATGAGTTTCTAATAGCTTAAATAAGCTATCTAGGAGCTTATGTGGGCTTATCAGTCCTTAATAACAACTAACAACAACATTGGAACACATTGAGATTTTGAACTTGAAAAATTGCATAAACTGGAAATATTATTAAAACTTGAAACTGATACTTGAAAAAGTTTAACAATACACTGAAATTGCTAGAAACAGTACTTGAAAGCTTAACATTACACTGGAATTTAAATTTTAACTAAAACGACATAAGAATTTAAAAATTACACTAGTTAGTCTTCTTCCTTGCACCAAACTTGTTTATAAAGATCTCATTGAGCTTAGTCGACATCTCTGAGACTTTCCCACCTCATCTTGACCATTGAAACCTTCTAATTCATCACCACTGTCCATTTGGCAATTTTGGCGCCAAATTTCTTTGAGCAGGTTTCTTGCATTAATGAAGTTTGGGAGGATGTGGAGGTGGAGGGGAGTGGGTAAACAGCTGGAAAGACAGGTGGAAAGGTGGAAAAGTGGTGGTAAAACCACTGGTTTTGGAATGCAGTTGAGGTGAGGGAGAAGCAGAGTAAGACTGGTTTGGGCGGGGTTTGACCATTTGACCGTTTTTTTATTAATAACGTGGGGGTTCATTTGGGGTATTGGCAGGGTTCAAATGGGTTTTGGACTGGGGTTAATAATACACAAAGGGTCAGTTTGGTTTAAGCTTATATACAAGGACCTTTTATGTAATTTCTGTTTTATGAGGGACCAAAACTGCCAACATTCCAAAGTTATCAAAAGGACCAAATATGCCAATCTTTAATAGTACAAGGACCATATTTGATTATTTTCCATTTTTAAATATCCAAGGACTATTTTTTGACATTTTTCAAAGTTGAGGGACCAAAGTTGTAATTTTGCAATTTTTAAACTTTGAAGGGTTTGTTTTGACAACTTTTGAATCCCATGGACCTTAAATGGTATTTTTACTTTATTTTGATTTACCAGGACTGATTTTGACAACTTTTGAAACTTAGGGACTAAAGCGCCAATTATGCAAACTTGATACGTTTTCATCCGATTTTGATATTTTGCATTTAAAACACATAAAACACTTATTTGTGATATTTTCATCATCTTAATGCATTTCTGAGTGTTTTCAGATGTTTTTGCAGTTAAAATGGTACAAAAATGATGAGTATTTAGACACTCATCACTAATACTCCAAGTACCTATCTCATGCACTCTTACATCAAACATCTGTCCATGTACTTCAACGCGAATTTTTTCTGATATCAAATTATGAGATCGAGTAGATATACAAACTCTACCTGAGCTCATAGCTGTTGAGTCCTCCGCTTCAAAAAACATGAATTTCCCAAACAAACACACTACTTTCTTGAAAGCATTTGATCCCCAAGCACATAGAGGCAAGCCGCTAATCTCAATCCAAATCACGCGCTCGTCCACTTGGAAAGAGGGTGATGCATACTTTAGTATTGAATAGAAGTTTTTAAGGGTAACATTGTCTTGGAAACTGGAACATGAAGATGATGAAGGAAATTGAATCCATAACCACATGCCCCCGACATGATGAATTTTCGAATCCGTAAAAACTTCACTCTTGCAAATCTTATATATATTGCTCATAGCATCCACCTCTTTTATTTTCAACAACAAAACCGTTGATGAATCTTCCACGCTGATTAGATCCTGGTCTTTGAGGGCGATGGTTTTAACATTGATAGGTGTGGTTTTATTGTGAATAATTGAGGCGAAAGAGGGTTTAGTAGAGGCTGATTCCGCGTATTGAGAAGTGGGGTTAGTTTTGGTTGTAGTGTTTTCCTTCTTTGAAGATACATGTTTTGTTGATTTGATACAATGGGGTGGTTCTTTGGAAATGTGCAGCCGTCACATAGAGGTGGTAACTTCCAATCCATATATCCGATAACGATTTAACAAATTCATTGGCATCCTTAATTCCCAGAAAGCGAATAAAACCAAAGCGTTTACCTCCTTTTGAGCGTTTGTTCACGATGAAAGAATCCACTAGGCGACCATACTTCACACAAGCATTCCATAGGCCTTTAGCGTCAAGCGAATCGGGAAAGTTAGACACATGGAATGAGGTAGCAATTTTTTCCAGGTCCTTATGATGAGGGTTGTCAATGGATTTAGAGTTAATATTGTTGTTGTTTCGAAAGATCCACGTCCATCCGTTTACATCAGTAGTGCTTGATAGTTTTCCCATGGTTGGTTCCCTCCCCCAACCCGAAGAAACCCAGTGAAGAAAAGATCAGATCCGAAAATTTTGGAGAGAGAATGCTTTCTTTTTGGTCAACACAAAATAAAGACAAATCTTAGGGACTGACTCCTATTATTCTTACAGTAGCTTATTATTATGACATTTTTTATTGATAGTGTTGCTTATAAGAACTTATTGGTTATTATACAGAATCTCATGTGATTCTCTATAATCCCTTGTGATTCATATAGAATTTCATGTGATCCATACAGAATCCTATGAGATTCTTTGATGAATCACTTGTTATTCATAAAGATTACCCATATGATTCGTACAACATACAACCTTTAATAAAGAGATTCCAAGAGCTCATTTCAACAATCATATAAAAAACATCTACCCTTAAAAAGCTGTGACATAAAAGTATAAAACAGTGATTTACTCATTTTTACAAATCACTTGTGATTTTATAAAAATAACAAATCACAAGTTAATTTTTTACGAATCCCGTGGGATTTTTCTGGACGGAAATTTAGAAAAAAAAAAAGTTCGTCTTTTTACGAATCCCGTGGGATTTTTTTACGAATCCCGTGGGATTTTTCTGGACGAAAATTTTGAAAAACAAAATCGTCTTTTTGCGACTCCCGTGGGATTTTTTTACGAATCCCGTGGGATTTTTTTACGAATCCCGTGGGATTTTTCTAGACGGAAATTTTGAAAAAAAATTCGTCTTTTTTTTACGAATTCCATGGAATTTTTTTACGAATCCCGTGGGATTTTTCTGGACGGAAATTTTGAAAAAAAAAAAAGTTCATCGAAACTCGAAAGTATATAAAAGTGCATATCTATAGAAAGATGATTTATTTCTCGTCGCAATAGTGTATTTTTCGTAGCTTGAAGATTTACCGTTTGCAAGATATGTTGTTTTTAAAAAAAAATGTGGAAAGTGATTTTTTATATTAAATAAGCTAAAATGTCCATTTTGCCCTCTCTTTATTATTTTTTGCTTCATTTTAGCCATTAGATGAAAGGTGGATGGATGGTTGAGATTAGCTTATTTGTTCTTTAAAGGATACATGTTTTGCAAGGATCTCACCTCACCGATCAATATCAGTCTCATAATGTGGCGGAGGTGATGGGATTCGTGGCGGTCGGATTCGTGGCGGCCGGATATGTGGTTAGTCTATTCGTTAACAATACAACGCTCATGATACGAAGAAGCCGAAGAATCGTCGTGAAAATCACATACAGTTGATTGACATGTGTGAGACGAATGACGATGAACAAATAAATGAACGATTTATGCGTAAAGAAAAAAAGTCAATTTCTATTGCCAAATAGATAGAATGGTCAAGCTGTGTTTGTTTTTTATGCATCAGTAGGTGTAGGAGCAACTTTTCTTGAGTTTACAAATTAAGAATCATTTTTTAGTTTTTACAAAAGGACTTTGTTGCAGAATATACATTTTTTAGTTTTTTTTTACAATATTTTGTTTAAGTGACAACTTTTTAGTGTCTTTTTATAAGTAATAATTTATTGATAGTGTTGCTTATAAGAACTTATTGGTTATTATACAGAATCTCATGTGATTCTCTATAATCCCTTGTGATTCATATAGAATTTAATGTGATCCATACAGAATCCTATGAGATTCTTTGATGAATCACTTGTTATTCATAAAGATTACCCATATGATTCGTACAACATACAACCTTTTAATAAAGAGATTCCAAGAGCTCATTTCAACAATCATATAAAAAACATTTACCCTTAAAAAGCTGTGACATAAAAGTATAAAACAGTGATTTACTCATTTTTACAAATCACTTGTGATTTTATAAAAATAACAAATTACAAGTGAATTTTTTACGAATCCCGTGGGATTTTTGTACGAATCCCGTGGGATTTTTGTACGAATCCCGTGGGATTTTTCTGGACGGAAATTTTGAAAAAAAAAAGTTCGTCTTTTTACGAATCCTGTGGGATTTTTTTACGAATTGCGTGGGATTTTTCTGGACGGAAATTTTGAAAAACAAAATCGTCTTTTTGCGAATCCCGTGGGATTTTTTTACGAATCCCGTGGGATTTTTCTGGACGGAAATTTTGAAAAAAAATTCGTCTTTTTTTTACGAATTCCATTGAATTTTTTTACGAATCCCGTGGGATTTTTCTGGACGGAAATTTTGAAAAAAAAAGTTCGACGAAAGTATATAAAAGTGTCTATCTATATAAAGATGATTTAATTCTCGTCGCGATAGTGTATTTCTCGTAGCTTGAAGATTTACCGTTTGCAAGATATGTTGTTTTTTAAAAAAAATGTGGAAAGTGGTTTTTTATATTAAATAAGCTAAAATGCCCATTTTGCCCTCTCTTTGTTATTTTTTGCTTCATTTTAGCCATTAGATGAAAGGTGGATGGATGATTGAGATTAGCTTATTTGTTCTTTAAAGGATACATGTTTTGCAAGGATCTCACCTCATGGGATAATAACTTTAAAATCATCAGATTTATTTAAAAATATTTTTTTAGATATTGAATAAAAAATTTTGCTTGTATAAATACTGAACTTTTAATTTTGGACTTTTTGAGGTATTTTGTGATATTTTTGTCTAAAAGCAAAAATGTCACAAAAGTATCTCAAAAAGTCCGAAATTGAAAGTTTAGTACCTCAAAAAGTCCAAAATTGAAAGTTCGGTACCTATATAAGTAAAAAAAAAATTGTTCGATACCGAGAAAAGTATTTTTAAACAAGTATGATGATTTTTAAAATTAGTACCTCTAAGAGTTGTGTTAAACTTAGTATATTATTAGTGGGTCATATTTTTAAAACTTCTATTGGGTCATATTTTTACAAGAAGTTTTGAATTTTTTAGCGATGATATATCATTATTTATGTTTAATTTGTTGAAAACTTATTAAGGATCTTAATATATCATAGTGGGTTCTTGATTTTTCACATTATTGCATATAATCATATTGCTAAAATATTGTGTAAAAATAATACCAAATAGGGAACTTGTATTTGATGGAGATTACACCCTCATAAGATCCTTAACGAGGATCAGAGCAGGTTGAGAGAGCATCTTGCCTCAATGGAGCGCCCTCATAAGATACCCAATGGGAATCGGGGCGGGTTTAGGGCATGGTTTGCTAATTGGGTTTATGGATAGGGATGACCGCTCCACCTCAAACTCGCACCATTGCCATTCCTAAGTAAATCGATAGGTCTTGAATCTCGAATTCGTAGTTTTGATAGTTATTACGATTTTTTTGTTAATATTGAAAATGATAGTGGAAAACTCAATGCCTGGTACGTGTAATGTTTTCATAGTTTGAATAAATCTTTGATGTATTACAAAAATTGATTTTAATTTTTTTAAAGTGTTACATTGATAATGAAACATTGGTTGCACAAAAAAGTGAAGCTAATGAAGCTATAGATTTAGGGGTTGTTTGTTATGGTGTTGTGAAATTAAGAGAAATGCTATTACTATAAAAAGGAAAAAAATAATAAAATAAATAAATAAATAAAATAAAATAAAATTGACATGCTATTTAATTTGTGGCATTTTTTCTATTCTTTTTATATTCTTTCTTTTTGATACATCCACAAATATACATGATATGTCATTGTATGAATATTTTTTTGTTTAGCAATACTTTGAAACGAAAGAATGAATCATTCTTAAAAAATGTCATTTGGTTTATACTGTAAAACTTAGTGACAATGGAATTAAAATAGTGCCAAGAATCTCATAGACTCATTCCACATGTGATATAGTTTTAAAATTGTATTATTCTCTCTCGAGTCATGACATAGTTTCGTCAATTAATTTGTATTTTCACTTCTTCAAATTTATAATTTATCCTTTCTAAGAGTAATCAAATGTTAAACCAAACATCAAACTTGGAGTTGATATCATATTTCATACACTAAACCCATACTCATAGTGAATCCTCATAGCATATCAAACACACCCTTAGACTTTTGAATTTTAAAGCCCCTAATCTTCAAAGGCCAAATATATTTTTACTATATAAAATAAAAAATGGTCAAAGCTGAAAGTGAAAATTAAAAGTTAAAAATTAAAAGTCAAAATTGAATGTTAAAACCAATTATCTTAAAGCATTTCTGAATGTTGAGGAAATAATTACCATATGTAATATAATTACCATTAACTTATCAATTCTCTAATTATATGTATAAAATTATCATTAAAAATGCAAACTAATATTAAATGGAAAGATTCGGCATATTCAAATGTTAGAAAGTCAATAAATTTTTTTTATTATTATCATACATACAAAGCATATATCCATATTTTTTAAACTTAAAAAGTGAGTAATGTTAAATTTCTAAAATTTCACACCTAAAATTTTAAAAAAATATATGACAAATTTTGACAACTTTTATAAATGTAATTTCAAAAAACAAAAAAAAATAATAAAATAAAAATAATAAAATTTTTAATTTTTTTAATCTTAACACTAATAATTTTATAAAAGTTTATCAACATATCCTATTTTATAAGATACCATATTATAACTTATTTTTTATTGTTATGTTAGATCTCAATTATAATATTGAAATGTGTACAATGACTATATGATTTTTAAAAATATTGTTTTGACATTTATATATAGTTGAAATTGCAGGGATATTGTTGTAAATAACTTGAATATTTACAATCACAAAACATTGTATCGATTTATTATTTAGTCACGGGTTCATTTTTTTGTTCTTGTTCTTGCGCATTAAATACATTAAATACAAATTTGTTTTCAAATATTGCTATAATGACGATGGTTTTTTTTGAACGGCAACTTTTATTAAAAAACTAGCAAGGCGCTAGAAATATTACATAGAAATTAAATAAGGATTCTTATACCAAAACTCCTTAGAAATAAAACTAGAACAGCGGTTGGAACACCAATTAAAAGAACAAGAGACTATGTCGTCAAAAATCCTTGAACGCCTTGGAGGGACATCATCGAATAACAACCTATTCCGAAATGACCAAATAGACCACCAAGCTGTAAGGAAAACACCCTCGAGTAAAGATTTCAGCTTAGACGAAAGACGAGTAGAAATAAGCCAAGTATCCCAATCCGAAAAAGAACCGAACATTATCCATGGGAGATTCCACCAACGACAAATCAAAGACAAAAGATCCTGAGCCATCGAGTAACCAAAAGATAAATGATTAACATCTTCGTGGGCCGAGTCACAAATCGGGCAAACAATGGAATTCGTCAAAATACCCCTTTTACTCAGATTAAGGCGAGTAGGAAGACGATCAAGGCGAGCCCGCCAAGCAAACACGTTAACTTTAATTGGAACATGCTTGACCCACCTCGTTTCTACACCCAAGGAAGGGAGATAAATATCATCAAGGAGTAACCGAATATCTTTGACACAAAACTTACCTTCGCCATTAATATCACACGACCATCTGTCGGGCGACAAGGATAAAGTAATTGAATCCATAACGTGCAGAAACTCCAACCACTGTTGTCTCTCTACACCATCCCGAATCGGCCTACGGAAAGAAGTACACAAAGGGCTAACTTCCATCTTATCAGCTACCAAGACCTCCTTGACTGTTTCCAAAGCAAAAATGCGAGGAAAGCGATCACACAAAGCCATATCCGAAACCCAAAAATCCAACCAAAACTTGGTCTGATTACCAGTACCCACGTGAATTTTACAATGGGAAAGAAAGTTAAAACCTTTGTCTTCAAGCACTCGAACTTCCCGAAGAATGGAACTCCAACAGGAAGAAGATCTATATCCATGACTGTCAATCGAGTCACCATACAAAGCTCTAATGATATGGTACCATAAGGATCCATCTTGAGGTATATAACGCCAAACCCATTTAAGGAGTAAGGCCCTGTTAAGAGCATAAAAATTTGAAATCCCAAGACCCCCACGTTTTTTCGCAGCCAACACTTGGTCCCAAGCAACCCAAGACATTTTCTATCGGACTGGTTAGCACCAATAAAAAACTTACCGGATCCTCTCAAGATCTTGAAGAGCACCCAACGGAACCTTGTAAATAGACATCGTAAACAAAGGCACAAAGACCTAAGACGGATTTTAAAAGGTGAGTCTCCCACCGATCGAAAGAGTATTAGCTTTCCACCTAGATAAACGGATCGCACTTTTCAATAACATAAGACCAGTGCACGTCGAGTCATATGATCGCCCACTACCACGCCTAAGTATTTGAACGGAGTATGTAAAACCGCACAACCAATAGTAGCAGCACCATGAGAAACGATCTCCTCGGGAACACCTACACCCATTACCTGGCTCTTTTGAATATTGATCTTCAGCCTAGATGCGAGATGAAAACACTTGAGAATTTTAATTAAATTTGCCAAATTTGAATCAGACCATTCCCCTACAAAGACAACGTCATCAGCGTAAAAAAGATGAGATAAAGTCACATGATCCTGAAGCTGAAGACCTTTGAAGATTCCATCATTTACCGCTCTACATACGGACAAGTGAAGTGACTCCATAACCAAAATAAAAAGAAGAGGAGCCAAAGGGTCTCCTTGTTTGAGACCACAAAAGATTGGGAATTCATTAGTAGGACTGCCGTTGACAAGAATCGAAGACATGTTAGAAGAGAAAATGTCACGGATCCAGGAGCACCATCTAGGACCAAAACCAAACGCGTCAAGAACTTCCAACAAAAAGTCCCACCTGACTGAGTCGTAAGCCTTAGCAAAGTCAACTTTAAAAATTAAAGATTGTTTCTTCTTCCGTTTACACCAAGCAATTATCTCGTTCAGAATAAATGGGCCGTCAAGAATTTGACGATTCTTAATGAATGCAGATTGAGTATTTGACACTAAGTCCGAAATAACGTGCCCAAGACGATTAGCAAGAACCTTTGTGATGACTTTATAAACACTCCCTATTAGGCTGATTGGCCTAAAATCCGAAACAAATTTTGCGTCTGGCACTTTAGGAATTAGAGCTATGAAAGAAAGAATTACAACCCCTCGGGAAAGTCCCTTTCTCAAAAAAATATTGAACCGCTGCACATAAGTCCAGACCAATAAGATCCAAAAAATGTCTAAAAAACTCAAAGGTGAATCCATCGGGACCAGGGGATTTGTTTTCGCCACAATCCCAAACAGCAGCTTTGATCTCATCCGAAGTAATAGCACAATCCAAATCAATTCTTTGATCAGTAGTAAGACAATTAATAAACGGGAGGTTAATCTTAAACCGGGATGAACCAGGCTGCTTAAAACGTGAAGCAAAATGAGAGAGAAACGACTCTTTAACCATATTTGGATCAGTACACCAAGTCCCATTGTTAAACACTCCCCGAATAGCAAGCTGGGCACGTTTTTGGTTTATAACCCCATGAAAAAATTTAGAATTTTCGTCCCCCTCGATAGCCCACTTAACTTTGGCCTGCTGCGCCGCGTCTTTGATATCTGCCTGATTAAGGGTAAATAGTCTCCGAGAAACCTCCAAACGACTCAAGAGAATCTCATCAGAATTAACGCCACTGTCTAGCACTTTATCAATATCAGCCAACTTGTTCAATAAAGAAGATTTGATCCCTTTTTTCAACGAAATCTGATTATTGATCCATGGACGAATAGTTTTCTTCAAGTCATGTAACTTCTTCTTAAAACAAATAAGTTTATTGGAATCGTTGTAATCAAAAGACTTCCAAGCTTGAGACACCATCGCGTCGAAGCCCTCATAAGAAAACCAAGAATGATAGATACGAAAAGGCGTCGGACCATAATCCACAGAACTTTCTTTAAGGATAATGGGTATGTGATCAGATAAATGACGATCTAAACAAACAGATGAAATGGAAGGAAACATTGACAAAATACCATTGGAAACCAAAAACCGATCCAACTTACTCATTTTCGAGGCAGACGGAAGAGACCACGTAAAAGAGTATCCATCCATTTTGACATCAATAAGACCAGAGGAAGAGATAAACTGATTGAAATTACGTGCACAAATCGGGTTAAAAACTGAACCAAAACATTCATCTTTAGTACGTACAGCATTGAAATCTCCCAATACAATAGTCTCACCATCCCAACGATTAATCAAACTAGAAATATATTCCCACAAAGTACGTTTGCAAGTATAAGCTTGAGGGGCATAAATCACAACAATAAGAATCTTAGTACTTGTAGGAAGCCAAGTCCCGTATAAAGCAATGAAATTATCCGAGACGGAAGCCCCAGATTTCTTGAAGATAGATTTTTCCCAAACACATAATAAACCTCCCGAGTTCCCAACTGAATCACTCGCAATGTACTGGAAATTTGAGTTACCCCACATAAATTTAATATCCATATCATAAATGCGATCCATCTTCGTCTCCTGGATAGCTAAAAAGTTACTCCTATGTTTGAAACTAAGCTCCTTGATCCACTCTTTTTTGAACTTGTGGCCCAGACCTTGCACATTGAGAGAAAGAATCTTCATTTAAAACACTCACCAACTCCTTGAGAACTGATGATGTGTTCGAAATTTTTGGAGCAACCTTCCATCACATATCCCATCGATTTGCCGACTTTAATAAGATCATCCAAAACATCTAGCTATAATGACGGTGGTTGATTGGTGCTTTAATCGTTGATTGTTCCGGCGCATTAATATCAAAGATATTATACAAAGTTTTCTGAAATAATTTGGTCAAAATACATTATACAACCGGTGTATATATTTTTGTTAAGTTTTTTAGGTTTGAAAGTTTTTTAAATGGATCAAATCACATGCCTTGATGAATGATAACTACAAAGTGAAGCCAATCAAAGAGTTCGGTCAAAGATGATTCAACACCTCAAATGTCGTGTACTAAAAAATTTTACACGGTGAGTAACATGCATTGTTAGTTTCTCATAATTGATGTGATGTTTTATTTTCAGTTTCAATAAATATTTTTGTATGTTCTTTGATACGTGTTAATAATTTTTGCTTCAGTTGAATTATCGCATGTTACAAAACACTTACCATAATATCGCATATCGTTAATTATCTGCCGTTAAAAATCGTTGCCGCTAGACGCGGGTACTCGTCTATTTTAAAGTAAATATATGTATAAATTCAATCACATATTTTTTTTTCTTCATTTTTAAAGCCTCGATATGTTAAAGCCCGCAATTTACTAAATTCGCTTAAAATTTTGCCTATGTTTTTTAGTTATTTTCAAGGCATACAAACCATAATTGACTAAGTTCATGTTTATGCATAATAGAAGATGGTATATTAATGTCATATAAACTTTCAACAAGCTCGCTTTGCGGTACTTATTTTTTTTAAACTATGATTTCTGACTTTTTGGTCGACAACTTGGTATTTACTAAGTCAGCGTTTGTCGAATAACCAATGATCTAAGAAATGAAAAAGGCATGTTAAAGAACAAATAGGACAATAATTACTTGTATTGACTTTACATGAGAGAATTGAAGTGATTTGGGGTGTGTTGTTCTAAAAAGACCCGAATCGGTCTACGAAAAGAAGCACATAAAGAGCTAGCATCCATCTTAGCAGCTACCGAAATATCCTTGACAGTTTCTAAAGCAAAGATACGAGGAAATCGATCACACAGGACCATATCCAAAGACCAAAAATCCAGCCAAAACTTGGTCCGAACACCATTACCCACGTGCATTTTACAATGAGATAAAAGATTAAAACCTTTATCGTCTAAAACACGAACTTCCCGAATGATGGAACTCCAGCAGGATGAAGATCTGGAACCAAGATTGTCAATCGAGGTACCATACAAAGCTCTAATAATATGGTACCATAAGGACCCATCTTGAGATATAAAGCGCCAAACCCATTTAAGGAGTAAAGCCCGATTAAGAGCATAAAAGCTCGAAATCCCAAGACCCCCACGTTTTTTCGCAGCCAAAACCTGATCCCAAGCAACCCATGTCATTTTCCTGTCAGAATGATTAGCACCTTTAAAAACTTACTTCCGAACCTCTCAAGGTCTTGGAGAACACCCAACGGGGCCTTGTAGATAGACATCGTAAACAAAGGCACGACACCTAACACTGATTTTAAAAGGGTAAGTCTTCCACCTATGGAAAGAGTTTGGCTTTCCATCTAGATAAGCGGATCGCACTTTCGAATGACGAAGACCAAGCGAATGCCGAGTCATACGATCACCAACAACCATGCCTAAGTATTTGAAAGGAGTATGTAACACCGCACAACCAATAAGCGGCGCCATGAGAAACGATCACCTGGGACACCTACTCCCATCAAATGGCTCTTATGAATATTGATCTTCAACCACAAGCAAGATGAAAACACTTGAGGATTTTAATTAAATTAGCCAAGTTTGAGTCCGCCATTCCCTACGAAGACCACATCGTCGCGTAAAAGAGATGAGATAAATTCACTGATCATTGAGTCGCAGACCTTTAAAAGTTCCATCATTTACCGCTCTACATACGGATAAGTGGAGTGACTCCATGACCAAAATAAAAAGCAAAGGGGCACCCATTTATACTAATTATAAGTATCTACAAATCTGCATGAAGTATCACCACGATTCTTAAATGAAGCCTTCTAGGGAATTTCTATAATTCTTCCGCAATCTTTTATTGAGGAACCAGTGAATGGCTTTTAGAATATTTCTAGTTATCTTGCACACACTTTCATGTCCCTCGAGTTTTCAAGACTATTGCATATCTTACAACATTTCGAGCTTGGTGACCTCGCAACGCATGGGTCGAATAAAAAAAGAAGTGACAAACAAAAATAAATGAATTAGATCTATATGTATAGTGTATGCATAAGATGCTTCTTTATGCAAGTTTGTTTTCTTCACGAGCGACAGAACAAACTTATTATCTTAAAGAATGAATATGAACACAAACATGCGCTTGAGTAAGTGTTCGTATTCGGTTGTGTGTTCATTTAAACTTAAACAAAAAAAACAAGCCCCATTCATTTTCATTTGATTCTTTACAACCCTACTTCTAGATTATCATAACAACAAAGTTTGGTTTCTCTTCCTTGTCCTTTTAAAATCAATCTTCAATCGGATATGAATTTTTCATAGTTTCTTTCTAGGTGACAGGACTTTCTATTAATCCAACTATTTGAAGAAAAAAATTTACATAAAATAATTAATTACAATGGCTTCACTTTAGACTTTGCTTTCAGACTCCATAAGAATTAAGTCAACCTGATTGCCAAATAGCATCGGAAGTATTTTAATGGTCAAATAGTGGAAATCTGGTTGAGAAAGTTTGAGATCTTCGAGTTCAGTTCGTTATTACCACTTATTATATTAAACACGGCTAATATTTTGGATAAAATGGTTAAGGAACAAAACATAGGATATGTTTATGATAGGTTGTTTAAAAAAGCTTTTACAAGATACAATAACTGTTGATAATTGGCAAACTACTGGTAATAAAAGATTTGAAATAACTCCCATGCACACTCTTAGTTTGGATTGCATGACATATGTTACAGAATCATTGGGTCAGGATATAATTGGGATGTTTGTCTCTGATATATTTCCGCAACATGTAGACTCCTTGGAATGTAATCAACGACATGAAGGATTTGCAGCCTTTTCACAGCTTGCACTACTTGTTATCCCGTATTGTTTAAGTGTTATACAATTTTTACTTTTTTCTTACATCAAAATTGAGGTACTTAATTGAGTGAGTCATATTGATAATCTGCCATAAGAAGAATCCTACAATTACACCTTTAGGTTGAGAATAACAAATACTTATGTTTATTGTTAAAGATCATGTTTTAGATATACTTACCCTAAAAAGTAGTCCATGGATTTGCGGATGACATTACCCTTGTGTGGATTTGCGGATGACAATACGCTTGTGAGGTATGCGGCCATACACACACTCGGCATTCTATATGGCATAATGCAAGAAGTCATAAATTAGTGGCTTGATGCACTGTTTATTAAACATTCACTATTCAGTGACCTTCTAATACGATTCCACATCAAATGAAAAAAATAATATATGTAAGTTTCACGATCATCTCACCTAGAAAAACCCTAAAAAGCGTAGAAACTAAACCATGTTTATCACTGATAAACAATGGCTAAGTAAGAAATTATTAATGACAAGACTGATGGCCTATGTGGATTGATAAGGTTCACGATGATGCCAAAGTTGCAAAATGTATCGCCAGCAATCTTGCATCGCTTGTTACCGGTGAATCGATAAGTATTGAATCAAAAAATCTCGGTTTGATAGTTATGACTAAATATTTTGTTAATCCTTAAACAAATGGTGGACAACTCAATGCTTGCTACGTCTACTATTTCATAGTTTGAATAGTTCTTTGATGTATTACAAAAATTATATTTTTTAAAGTATTATGTTGATATCGTAAACACTGTTTGGTCAAAACTTAAGCAACTAAAGTTATATATTTAGGGTTTTGAATTTTTAACTCCCTCGATTTTCAAAGGCCAAGTATATTTAGAGTATATATCACAGTTGTCAGGATCCCGATCCCGATCTTAAGGTCTTAAGATTTTATGATACCGTAAAACAAAAACGACCTGGATCTTACATAGGATCTTTGAAAGCTTAAGATCTTATAGGATCCCGATCCTGACCATAGAATCTTAAGATCTAATCCGATCCGATCTTACTTTTCTCAAACAACAAACTAGGAAAATACAAATTTATGGATTGTGTTTTGTAGAATTTAGAAAACAACATGTTAATCTTCTTAAATATTTTATAATCATAATTTAGGACAGAATTCTATGAAACAATTATATAATTTTGTGTTTAAGATATATACTAATTTATAGATTTGTATAATATTACAAAAACTATTAGCAAAATGACATTATGATAGGATCTTAAGATCTTGATCCGATCTTACGATCTCGATCTTGCAAAGACGAAATTGATCCTAAGTAGGATCCCGATCTTGAAAACCTTGGTATATATGTATGAATTTAGTCACATACTTTTTTATTAGCTTCATTTTTAAGGCCTTGATATGTTAAGGCTCGCGATTTACTGAATCCGCTAAAAAACTTGACCATGTTTTATAGTTATTTAACAAACTATAAAGAACTAACTTCATCTTTTCGCAAAATAAAAAAAAAAAATGGTATATTAATCTCATAAAAAAATTCAACAAGTTCGCCTTGAGTACTTAGTTTTTTTTAGCATCCATATCATGGTTATCGACTTTTTGGTCGACTATTTAGTGTTTATTAAGTCGGAATTTTTCGAGCAACCGACAATCTAAGCAACAAAATAAGGCATGAAAGAACAAGTGGGACAAAAAAAATAGTTAAATTTACAAAAGATGATAGAAGTGATTTGGGGTGTGTTGTTCTAAAAGAGGCAATCCTATTTATACCAATGATCTACAAATATACATGAAGTTTCACCATGATTCTTAAATGGCACCTTTTAGTGATTTTCTATAATATTTTCGGAACCTTTTATTGGGAGGAACCAAATAGTGGTTTTAGAATGTTTTTAGTTAACTTCCACACCTTCCATGTCCCTTGAGTCCTTTAAGACTAGAGCAGATACTTACGACATCCAAGCTTGGTGGCCTTGTAACGCATGGGCAGCAACAAAAAACAAGTGGACACGAACACAAATAAATAAATTGAATTTGTATGTATATTGTATGTATAAATGGTTCTTTATGTAAGTTCATACATTTATACAAGATCGAACACGAACAAATTTATTATGATGCAAGGCATGTTCAAGCTTTAGCTCCTCTGGCTTAGCCTTCGATTCTTCGATTAACATGTGAAGTCATGTGCTTTAATTGTTCCCACGGTTGTGCAGAATATGACGAATCGAAACAAACTTTTTTTTGCTTCTCGCGATTTGGCTTCAGTGAGTTGTGTGATTTCTTCTCCGAACCTATGCTTTGATAACAAATGATGGCGAATATCATTTTGAATGCAAGAAACCACACAAGCACATTGAATAAGGAATTTGATACCCACAAAAGGCGCCCAAATGGGACTTCAAGAGAACTTATCATTTTCTAACATATTATCATCATAACTTCCTAAAAACCTAAACAAATCTAATATTTATACATTAAAAGAGTGTCGTAATCTATCTTTTAAGTTTTAATAGGTTACTTATTTTTACTAAAGCTTTGTTCTTATTTTAATTTAGGTATGGATTCTTGGATTTCTCTCCAAGACTCTTTTGATATATAAGATAGAACTGTTTAGGTTTTAAGGAAGTTATGATGATAAGATATTAGAAAATGAGAAATTATCTTGAAGTCTCGTTTGGGCGCCCTTTGTGGGTATCGAATTCCTTATTCAATGTGCTTGTGTGTTTTCTTGCATTCACAACGATACCCGCCATCATTTGTTATCAGAGCATAGGTTCAGAGAAAAAATCACACAACTTAATGAAGCCAAATCGCGAGAAGGAAAAAAAAGTTCGTTTCGATTCGTCATATTCTGCACAGCCATAGGAAAATTGAGAGAACATATTCGTTAACCACTGGATTATTGTTTTTTTTTTTTTTTTGCCACGTTGTACAAACTCAAATTCGGATCTGCGGTTAGAGTTGTGAATCAGAAGTTATTCGGGTATGAAGTTTCTGATTAGTCTGCCTAAATATGGTATTAATGGCTATTTTTATCCCACAAAGTTGTGGACGTGGAAGACCTAATGGTTATGTAATTCGTAGATTCGCTCGTTAAGGCAATGGCACATAAAACCAACAAGGATCATGTGTTGTCGAGAATGAAATCCCTAAACTAAACAAGTGAAAGGAAGTTCAGACGGATTTTAATAACAAGCCAACCGTAGAGTCGCCGAACGAGGGCAACGGCCATGCGAGTGAGGATGATGTCAGTTCACCTTGATGATCTTATTGAATGGTTAGCATGATGAAATGTGATTCTCCATAGAGAAGTCGTGTTAAGGAAATGGATGGGGGTTTGAAAGTTTTAGATTTCGATACTTGGAAAGACAAGACTCGAGGACGGTCATTTTCCAAGAGGAGGAGAATGATGCATGGCATGTTCAAGCTCTAGCTCTAGCTCTCGCCGGTTCTTTGATTAACATGTAAAGTCATGTGTTTTAATTTGTTCGAGAAGATTGAAGGATAAAACGACAATTCATAATTGTTGTAATCTATCTTTTTAGTTTTAATAGGTTACTTATTTTTACTAAAGCTTTGTTTAGTTTCTTATTTTAATTTAGGTATGGATTATTGGATTTCTCTCGAAGACTATTTTAATGTATAAGTATTAGAATTGTTTATGTTTTAAAGAAGTTATGATCATAAGTTATTAGAAAAAGAGAAATTCTCTTGAAGTCTCATTTGGGCGCCCTTTGTAGGTTTATTGAATTCCTTTCAGTGTGCTCGTGTGGTTTCTTGCATTCACAGCGGTATCCACCATCATATTATCTTAAAGAATGAATATGAACACAAACATACGCTGGGGTAAGTATTCATATTAGGTTGTTGTTCGTTTAAACTTGATCAAACAAACAAGCCTCGAGTTCGTGTTTGTTCGATCGTGTACAACCCTGTTTCTAGATTATTATAGCGACACAGTTTGGCTTTTCTTTCTCGTCCTTTTAAGTTCAATCTTCAATATAATTTGAATTTCTCATAGTTTTTTTCTGGGTGACGGGACATTCTATTTATCCAACTATTCGAAAAAAATAATATTACATAAAAGAATTAATCGAAATGGCTTCGGTTTTAGACTATGCTTTAGGCCTCCATAAGACTTGAGCGCCCCTAATTGCGAATGCGGTTGAGGATGTTTGAGATCTTCGAGTGCAGTGCATTATTACCACTTATTATATTACACGCGGCTGAATTTTTAGTGAAAATGGCTAATGAATGAAATAAGAGATATGTTTATAACAGGGATCAAGTGCATTTCCATGTGTATCTGTCTAATTAAGAGTCTTAAATATATTGGCAGATTGTGAAGAGAAAATTAGTTTATTCTTTAGGATCCAAATTGAAATGGCGGTTTAGTTTCTTTTCGCAACCACTGGGTTTGAGGTGGATAACACTGGAGACTAATTCTCTGAATCTATTTTTTTTTTAACGGCAAATTTTATTAGAAACACTCTAGAAACAACTTCTCTGAATCTATATTGCTGACATTTTAGCTATATTATCGTGTTGTATCTATTTATAACTAGTAACATGATTGCCGAATATGTTATTATGCCCTGAAACAGCACATTCACATCTTTATACTTTTAGTATATGTTAACTTGCAAAAAGTCAAGGTTTAATTTATAGGTCAAGCAAATCTACATAATTTATCTTCTTCGCTTAGAACATGCATAACTTGTACATAACAGTTAAGATTTCATGAATTCCATAACGTAATGTAAGCATTACTACACAACATGCAAAGATCTACACAAGCAAGAAACTAACAAGCCGAAAAAATCAGAAGAGAAAAAAAATAAAAACACTCACATAATTAAGTCAATAACAATGTGCAAATATTCATACAAGAGGAGAATTATAATAAGCTGATCAATGTGCTTTTCATAAGTGCAAGAATGGGAGCAAGTATAACCAATTTAATTTCTCTTTTTTCTTTTTCTTTTCAAAAGGTCTCCCGTGATTCGGATTCTTTGTTGCCGGCTCTTATGCCAACAGAAGAAGAATAGAAAGGTTTTTGATTGAAGGTCCTCTTCCATCCATTATGAATAAGTGCCAAACTTAGTGAAGGAGACAAAGGAATGGAATCTATACCTTATTTCATGCACACCCTTCAAACAATTCCAAACTGAAAGCATATTATTCACAATTTATTTTTCATGTGTGTATCTAATTCCAAGTTTCTGATTCTAGAGTGTACCATAATCTTATTCCACTTTCACGAATTTAAGCACTTTGGATTTCCCCTACCGCCTAAGTCTTTTTTAATAATCTAAATAGAGGAAAATTAAAGCTAAGTACAAACCTAATGAAAAAGAATAACTATAGTTACAAAAAATAATAATAAAATATATGAAAGAATGAAGGTGTCTTTGAGGGTTCATCAATAGTGGATTCCCTGAAATCCAGTTCAGAGGATCCGCGAATAAGGTTCTTTACTTTAAGAAGGTTGTGGATCTATTCGGGGTACACATTGTAAGATGTTAAGTGTTTTATAGAGAAAAGGAATTAAAACTTTGTTCCAAGAATAGTAGGTCAATGATGCCACGAAAACCAAATGAATGTAATATATCTTACAAAGATTCTATGCATCACATCTTTAAAGTGCCCTATCCCAGTAACTCAGTTTTCGTACGCTATATAAGATAGAGTGTAGCAGACTGTTGGTATGTATTCTTGGTTAAGAGTTTTCCTTTTTCGAGTAGTTGTTGAAGATGCCGATTACACCAGAAAGACACATGTTTCTACAAGGCGGGAATGGTACAGGCAATTCCGAACGTGCTCTCTCAACTGATCATGATGCTAAACCTAGACACAAATAGACACCAGACATCCACGAACGTCACACAGAAGAGGTCACCAACTCAGAGGAATTTTTCTGCTTATCTGCTTTTTTTAAGCAAAAAGCAGTTTTGGTATCCAAACACTCTCTGCTTTTCTGATATTAAACTAAAATTAGTTTTTACTATCATATTTAACTTAATTAAAATCTTTATTAAATGCATATCATTGAATATGTTTATCAAATTATTCTTTTTTCGAGAATTATTGCACCTTTTACAAAACAAGCAAATCAAGCACTGTTTCTAAAAGTACTTATATTTAAACAACTTATAAGTACTTATTTTAAGTAGAAGCAGGAAAAATAAGCAACTTATAAGTTAACTTTTTCTTTCTTTTTTGTAAAGATGGGACAAAAAAATAAGAAAGGGAAGTTATGACAAGTTTGTAGTATACGTGGTATTTTCGAGTTCATTGACTTGTTGACTTGTTTGTTGCATAGGGTACTCCAAAATCAGTTTTGAAACTAATGGCTTTTTTAAACACTTAATTAGGAGTCATCTCCAGGTACCGCACATAAAAATCAAAGCTTCTATTTGTGAGATTGTTTATAACAGATTTAAGGTGTTTTTAACATACCCTTTTTTATAAAAGAAAATAAAAAATCGTTTTTAAGGAAAAATCATTGTCTAAATTTTAACGAGTATGTATTCACTTAGTAAAGGAAAGGAAGAACGAGCATGACATTTTCTTGATGATAAAATTCAAAATATCACACTTTCTATTGTAAGAGTACTCCTTTTGCATGCTAGGCTTGTTATTAGGAATACACAGTTAAACTGAAATTTTTGGCATTTTTGCTTGACAGAAGTAAAAGCTCAGTGAAAATTTATGTGGGCAACCTAATGGTGGTAGGACGAATATAATCAGTAGGAAATTTAAGCATAGAAAGTCTTTGGTTAGTTGATGTTTACTAAGATGGATTGTTCAATGATAAAAAAAAATGTAGCCACTCAAACAAATGGATGAATGAAACAAATGAAATCCACAAGAGCAATTCAAATGTCGAGCCTCAAACATTCAAGTACGATGTGTTTACTATCTATGTTATTTTTTGTTTATTTTGAACAAATGAATTCAAATATTGATATACTCCTTCATCACTTGATCTAATAGAAAGTTAGCTATACAAAAACTTGTAGTAAAATGAAGCACTACAGATGCAGATCAGTTAGAGAGATTACATGAGAAACCTGGTATGATCATTTGCAATAGTCCCCTTACTAAATACGTAGAGGTGGCAATTTGACCCAGTTACTTATGAATCAATTGATTATGGTAATCTGTTGTCACTACCGGAGAACTGAAACGGGTTGACCACCCAAAGTTTGCGTTAAATGCATAAAATTTCCTAATTCATTTTATTCCAACAAAAAAATAATAATAATAATAATAATAATACATATTAAAGAAAAAAAATATAAAGTTTTCACCAAAAAATGTCCAGGTCAATCCAACCCATTTCGAACTGTATCAAAACATCACCATTTGACATGTTACCAACCACCCCGGCCTTCCCAGTTTGCCTCCTTTACGCTAGACCTTTCAAATTGATGTACTTCACATAAAATCTTGATTATAAGCATATCTAATCAAATAATTTAAGATAACAAGAAAATATCAAATTCCAAAAAAATTAACTATTTGTGGATGGGTATAGGTACAAAGAAACACATCTCCGAGAAGAAGCACAAGGGAAGTACTTTCCGGCAGTACATGAAAAGGCCCAAGAAACCAAAGTAAATAAAAACCTGAGTACAGTAGGACTTAAAGCTGTGTTAGCCGCCAAGGTTCAACTATCCGAATTAGTCACTAAAGTATCCACAGAATAGCTAAATTCTGCATTGCAATAAAATGTGTGTCAAATGAAACTAACCAGCCAATCGATTCTTCATTTAATAGTTTTTTAAACTACAGTGAACCTCAAAAAATGGATTATCAAGACATAATCGGATTAAGCTTGTTACATGTTAGTAGTAATGCACCTATTAAGTCAAGGAAGGGAAAATATGACCCAAAATATGAATGTGATTTGGGCATGAGTGGCGGAGTTCATAGTAGTGATTGGAATGCCAATAGAAAGACAGAACAAAGAGTTACGTGTAAGGACGAGAATACTAATTTTGTGACCCAAAGCAAAAAGGAACCAGTAAAGTTAGAGAATCTGCAGGAGCCACAAAAGTATCAGTAGCCATATTTTGAACAGAAGCTAGACTTAGATGCCCGTGGTGACAATAATTTGTCTTCATGTAAAAAGAAACTGGATTTAAATGGACTTAGCTTGTGAATGAAAAAGTCGAAGAATAATCTGGTTAGTTTTAACACCCGCCATCGAGCTCGCAAGATCCCACTGATTGGTAACAACAAGGCAACGTGTTCAAGCAAACAGATGTGACAAAAATAGATAACAGATGGGTGAATCCATTTTTTGTGGCATTGGGAGGAAAATAATAAAACTAAACATTTTTAACCCACTGGCTTTACTTGAAAGTGTCAAAATTTTAATGTTCCGTTCCTTTGGAAAGAAATTTAATGTTTGTTTAGATGTTTGGGATTTATTCAAAGTAACTTAGAAATTAGAATTGCATGAGATCGATATACAAAAAGCACATAATAATATAGATAAACATGTGAACCTAGGTATCAGTTCAAATTTACAAGTTGATCTAAGTACACATTACTATATTGCATGGACTGAAGACATGTATGGTCACACCTACGTCTTATCTTTGAACTTAAGTCGCATTAATATATTTCTAAGTGCTGGAGGAACCTGGTTCAAACTACTTATTTAACCTTAAAATGTAGAAACTTCTCAAGAGCCAGAATTGGAAGTACATAAATGTGAACAAATACCAATGTTTTATATTCTACATGTCTGGTTAAGACTAAATGTAGAGATTCGTCTTAAATATCCTTCAGATGGGTAAGGTTCCGGATCACGTTAACGAACTACACTAGATAAATTCCACAAAACACTATAAATCTACGAAGATTCGACTTAGTTGCTAATATAGACAACTACAAACGAGTATCATTCTTTAAAGATGCCCACCTTATCCTCAATAGAGCAACTGGAACAGATGAACCCATGTGCGGATCAATTTCTAGAGAAATAAAGCTACATTTGAAACGAGCTAAGTTTGCAATGCACAAGAAAGTATACTTATGAAAATTTATATCCAATCCATTTAACAAAAAAAAACCCCGCACAACATCTCTTTCACTTTAACTATAAGTAAATTAAAGGCTTCACAAAGATTCCTTGCAAACTGCTGAATATATCCTTAGATTCCTTGCAAACACACAATAGTGATTGCAAGTATAAAGATCTAAGACAAGATATTTACATAATTCAGCAGTGTAACTTCAAGAAACGGGAAGGTCATGAAACTGGCTTGGTACAGCTTATGCTATAATACAAACACGGGGTGATCAGCATCAAAGAATTAAGATAATTAAAGCCAACAGGAACATATATCATTTGCATTTAAAATTAAGATACTTAATCGTAATATTATCAGATAAGACTCCCATAGATGCAACAGAACAAAGGAGATTCTTGCTAGTTTTTTAAATGCTTGTCTTAGACGCTAATAGGAACATTACAAAGAGTGGACTTGCATTTGCTTGGATGCTCGACTTATTAATTCTAGAATGTTGTGAATTATCAACATATGACATCCGTCATCCATTAGTTAACAAACGAATTTATTCCATAGTAATATATTATTGTGTTGTATTTATGTACACTAGCAAATAAATTCCCGCATATGTACATATTACGCTATGAAAAATCACATACATGCATACGATTTATGTCTTTCAGCTTCTAATATATGTTAATGAACTAGCCAAAATGGTTGAGTTTATAGGACAAGCATGTCTACATTTTTTTTTATCATAACATCCAAATAGGGTCCAGAAAATATATAAGCTAAATGAAATGTACATTCGTAATCCCATTCGCATAGACAGTACATAAAAGTTGAGATTCTAAAACGTCCATAGACAATACCACAATAGAACAAGTTACTAATAGTACTAATTCATTTTTATGACATACACATGAGGTAAGCATTGCTTCACAACAAGCAAAGATCTACAATTGCACGAAACCAACAAATTAATAGAAATTTAAAATCAAAACAAATACTACCACATAAATCAATGATATAGGTGAAGATTCATACCAGAGAATCAGAATAAGTTGATCAATGTGCTTCCCCCATTAAGTTCAAGTTTAAGAGCAAGTACAACCTGTCTTTTTATTTCCTTGTTTCTTTTTTCTTTTCATACGGCCCCATAATTCGGATTCTTAGTGGCCGGCTGTCTTATACAAACAGAAATGGAATACAAAAGTTTTTGCTTGAAGGTCGTTCTCCATCCATTTAAAAAGATCCTCTAGGCTGAATAAGTACCAAACTTATTGAAGGGGACTAAATTAAAAGGACTGGAATGTGTATCATATTCCATACCTTCCCTTCAAACAACTCCAAATAATAAAAACTTCTCCAAATTCAGTATTCTTGTATGTATCTAGTTCCAGGTTTCGGATTCTCGAGTCAACATAATCTTCCACTTTCATTTGATTTAACCACTTTGGATTTCCTCAAGTCCTTTTCAATAATCTAAATAGAGAAAAATGAAAGCTAAGTACCACTGTAATGAAAAAGTATAAAGATATTATAGTTCAAAGAAAGATGAATGGAGGAACGAATTGATGTGCCTTTCAGGGTTCTTCGATAGTGGATTCCCGAAAATTCAGGTCAGAAATCCAGCGTATAAGATTCGTTTACTTTACCACGAGTATGGATCTATTCGGGGTACATATTGTAAGATGTTAAGTTTTCTATAGTGCAAAGGAATTAAAACTTTGTTCCAATAGTAGAAAGTCAGTGATGCTCAAGAAAAACCAAAAGAATTTGATATATCTTACAAAGATTCTATGCTTCGCATAGAACACAACTGTCATATCCCCTATCCCATTCATTCAGTCTCCATATGCTATAAAAGGTTATGCGTAGCAGACCGTTAGTGCATAAGAATTGGTCAAATAGGACATATACATAATATAAGAGTTGAGAAATCATCAAGATTCAAGAGTTATCAAAGCATGCAGGTAGAAACTAAAGTATATCATTTTAATGAAATTGGTATATACTTTAGGTAATTGACATGAAACTTATTGCAAAAATTTTGTGTCTTGTTCTTTAATGGGTACTTATTGAAGATGTCGATTACACCAGAAAGACAAATGTTCCTGCAAGGCGGGAATAGTAGAGGAAACTCGGGTCTTGTTCTTTCAACTGATGCTAAGCCTCGACTCAAATGGACACCAGACCTCCATGAGCGGTTTATAGATGCAGTCAACCAGCTTGGAGGAGCAGATAGTAAGTTCATCTTCTTAACTTTTTCTATTCCTTGTAAAACTTTGACAAAAAAAAAAAGAAATATATATGAAAATTTGTAGTATTCATGTTATTCTCCAGCTGATTGACTATTTTGACTTCTACTTTCAGAGGCTACCCCAAAATCGGTACTGAAACTAATGGGAATTCAAGGGCTTACGTTATATCACTTAAAGAGTCATCTCCAGGTACCACATACTAACCAAAGTTATCATGATGAGATTGTTTATAGCAACTTTATTTAGAACATTTTTTAGATCGAGAAAAAGACTATTTACCCTTCAACAGAAAGGAGCATGAAGTTTTTATTTGAAATAGTACTGTATCTAGTTAAGATGCAACTCTTTTGCATGCAATAGTTATGATAGTGAAAGCAGTTAAACTTACTATGGAATTTTCAATTCACAGAAGTACAGGCTCGGTAAAAATCTATGTGGGCAACCAAATGGTGGCGGAACGAATAAAATTAGTAAGGCATCCAAGCTTTTAGAATATTCTATCACACAATGTCTACTAAGATGGATAACTCATGATAGTATATATGTGCACATGTTATAGGTATGATCCCACAAGCAAGAGACACGATGGATGAAACAGATGGAATCCATATGAGTAGTTCAAGTTTAGGGCCTCAAACAAACAAGTACGAGGTGTTTACTATCTGTGTGATTTTGTGTTCAGTTGAACACACGAGTTCTTTTCCAATACATGATCTAACAGTAAATTATCTATACAGGAATTTACAAATAAACGAAGCACTACAGATGCAAATCGAAGTACAGCGAAGGTTACATGAGCAACTCGAGGTATAATCATATGTGACAGTTAACATCGTCAATAAAGTAGAGGTGGAAATTACGACCCATTTATGTATGAATGGGTCAAGTTGGTACTTGTCTTATTTCTAGTGGGTCAAATAATAAAGTTTAGCTACAAAGTATTGAAACTTGTAGATTTTTCCAATCTATATATTTAATGCATAAAACCTTCTAATTCATTTTATGCAAAATATATAGATAGAATACTCTTCAAAAACTATAAATTTTCCAAACATACTTGACAAAGGAACTATTTATTAAATAAATATGACTTTTGAGCAGAATGAGTTTCGATCAATCCAGCCCGACCCGTTTCAACCCGTACAGTTCATGTCCATTTTGACCCATTAGCAAGAGTCAGCCACCTCTACACTTGAGCATTCAAATTGTTGTGTTACATGTTGTGTTTGCATGTAAAACTAAGTGATAAGGATATTCTAACACCAACAGCACTGAACAAAACAAAAAAAGACATATTTCGAAAGTCCAAAACTTAAGTTATCTTTAAATGGACCATAACAGGTACAAAGACACTTACAGCTCCGAATAGAAGCACAAGGGAAGTACTTACAAGCAGTACTGGAAAAGGCACAAGAAACCGTAGGAAATCAAAACTTGGGTACAGTGGGACTAGAAGCCGCCAAGGTTCAACTCTCCGAATTGGTCTCAAAAGTATCTACACAACACCTAAGTTCTGCATTTTCAATAAAAGATTTATCAAACGGAACTTACCCGCCAACAGATTGTTCAATAGACAGTTGTTTAACCTACGGTGAAAGTCAACAAATAGATCAAGAAATGATCGGCTTGCACCTGTTAAAGAAGGTGAAATATGAGCCAGAAAACGCTTGTGAACTGGCAATGGCTGTTGGACTCGAGAGTAGTGAATGGAAAACTAATTTTGGTGATCAAGGCACACGAAGCGAAACAGAACTAGTAAAATCAAAGAGTGTTGATACATCACAAAAATTTAAGTTACCGTACATTGAAAAGAAGCTAGACTTAAATGCACGAGATGAGAACGATGTTGCTTCAAGTAGAAAACCGTTTGATTTGAATGGACTTAGCTGGTGAATGAAAATTGGAGAATAATCTCTCATTATTCATTAGTGTTAAGAACTTGTGTTATATAAATAGTTTGAGAACACCATACATTTGGTCAAATTATTGATTCGAAATGAACAGATCACACTGTATGATGCATATAATAACTAAATAGAAACCTTGCTTTCAAACTTAAACACAATTTTTAAGCTTTTAGACATTCACATGATATTGTTGCGAACCCAAGCACATGTGATGTAGTTGTTTAAAACATGAAGTTTTGAATGAAGCAGAATGGTTTTTTCATTTCATGCATTAACCGGTTCGTTTTCTGGCAATTATGGAATGTTACAATGAGGGGTCTTTGGATTGTGTTAATATGTAGGTCATTGTGTTAGACATAATATATCGTTGTGTTTATTGCGTTCTTATTGCTTTAAACTAGAAAACTGGAATAGCTTTTTCAAGAAGCAGATTCTGTTTGAAAGATGCAATCTTGAATAACCCCTACCGTGGCTTGATTGATACAAACAATAACTCTTTGGAACGTCGTTGTCGAAAGTTCTAACACTTGTAAAAAACAAGAAACGGTATATGTATTCTTGCTCTATTGGATTAAGAGTGGCAGACTGGATTTGCTTTTTCAAGAAGCAGAATCAGTTTAAAAGATGCTATCTCAAACAACCCCTTGTTTATTAAGTCTAGGAGATTCTTAGGTTATGAAGATGAATATCATCACTAAATTCATCTTCATAACCCAAGTATTTCCTAAATTTGATATATAAGCTAATGTACTTCAATTAAATTTGTAAAGTTACATCATGTCTGGAGGATATTCGAGAGTCCAACTCAGATATTCGAGAGTTTTAAACAATTTGTGTTCTAATAAAAAAAACATTTTGTTTTTGCATCTTCATCTTCTTCGTTTCCTCCTTCACCACACCCATTTCTTTAGCTAACCCATGAACCCCTAATCTTGCAAGTTTATAATTGTTTTCAACAATATGACTGCTATAATCCATCATATTTGTCTCATCCAATGAAGCTTCTTTCTCAAAATCACCCTACAATTAATTTGATCACAGTCTACTTCATATTTTAATAACCTAATTACTAAACATCAAATACACAATCTGACCCATGGCACTAAAATTCACGGTTTTTAACCTGAAAATAACATCTTAATAACCTCACATTTAAACCTAATTTAACATAAAAAATTGCGACATGCCATAACACAACTTCACACGTGGCAATAAAATTTCATACTTTTCAACATGAGAAGTTAAAATTATATGAAAAAATATTTTGTATATTCAGTTCGTAACATCTACTGTTATGGCATTGACTATAGCAAATCCACATGTTAGTAACTTAGTACTTAGTATAGACTTCTAACTAATTGAAGAAATCTCAAAGCAAAACCAGCTTTTAGGAGCCGGTCAAATAAAATTCCAAGTCAACTCAAGTCAAGTTGAGCTATTCAAGTAGAATTCCAAGGCAAGCTTGAATACTAGAATAGTCACCTATATAGTTTGTGAGCCTTGATTTTGCTTAACATTATTAGCCTTTCTCTAAATCTATATCATAATAATTGCCAGTCAATCTTGAAAGTATATAATCAATCTATGCTACCCTTACTACTACTATTATAGACTTTTTAATGAATATAATAAAAAATATGACTATTTCATCTAGCTGAGCTCATATTTAATGTCAAGTCAAGCTCGAATTTAGCCAACACGCAGCTACCTTACCACCATTGCTATTATAACTCTAATATATGCATACAATCATCATTTCAAACAATAAGGACATCTTTTTTGGAAGGAAAACAACAGGTACATCTAATTTCAACTGTATGAAAAAATAAAAATAAATAAAGTAAAAATTACCTCCATATTTGTTTTGAATTACTACTGGTTGTTGTGGGGTGTTTTAAGGCGGTTATGAAATGTTAATGCCGGTGGAACTTTGTGATGATGGCGTTGAAATATTTGGGTATAAAAGAAACAAATGAAAGAGCGTAAAATTTGGGTAAATGTACCTCGTTAACTTTTTCATTTTTCTTATGAAGAAGATAGAAAGTGAAACCCGGCCATCAATGTTGATCCATGTCAACAAGGGTTGCTAGAAAACCGTTGGTTCGCACTAGGTCTCAAATATTCAAGAAACCGGCTAGTTTGACCCATTTTTTAGGCCGGAACTAGTTCAATCGGTTGCACTAGCCGTGTCAAACCGGGTTTCAAAACATTGGTTAAAGCAAATGGTTTGCGACTAGGGTTTAGTGATTAATGGATGGTTAATGAATGTAACAACGACGTATTGACGTTTGGAGTTGTTATAAGGTTTTGGCTAGGGATGGCGAAAAAACCCCAATGAGGAACCCGAAGTTTTAAACTCGGGGTGGGGCATGCTTATCTGGTTTCGGGGCATTAACGAGGATTTTTATCAGGTTCGGGGTGAGGAGCGGGGAACAATATCGCCAACCCACCCCGCCCCAAAATATAGATATTTTATACAGCAAAAAATTACACAATTTGACAATGAGGCAACAAAAAAGAGAACCACCAAATTTAACTATGTTAAACAAGAAGAAAGAAAGAAATATGAGTTTCAAAGAAGCACTATGCATGAACGTAAATGGAAATACCATTGTTCTTAGCTAGTCCTTATGGTGCATCCATTTGTTCCTTAGGGTCTCGAATAGTTTCTAGTTTATCATCACTAACTTCATCTTTATCTTCATCTCGATCTCCAACTCCATAGCCCAAGTATTTCCTGAACTCAATAAATAACCTAATGTAATACATTTGGAGTTCTCTAGTTACATTATGTTTGGATGATATTTCACTCAAGCTTAGTTTTTGAGTCCAACTAATAACTTGGAGAGCTTGAAACAAATGGTTTTCTAATAAATAAATATCTTTTTGATTTCTTGTTGATTCTTCGTTTCCTTTTGCGTTTCCTTGTGTTTCTTTGCTTCTTTTTAGTCCTCTAACTATATCATGAACTTCCTTAGACCGAGTTCTCTGTTCTTGTCCAAAGTATTCATCAACACCGTTCCGCACCACTTGTTCCTCGACACCCATTTCTTGGGCTAGCCCATGCACTCCTAGTCGCGCAAGTTTATAGATGTTATCAGCAATATGACCCGTATAATCAATTTCAAAATCACCCTACAATTAATTTCATTAGAGTCAGTACAAGCAATTTGCAACATTGCAAAACATATTCACATGTTAGTAAAGGCTTCTAACTAATTGAAGAAATCTCAAAGCATAACCATCTTTGAGGTGCCAGTCAAATAAAATTCTAAGTCAAGTCAACACGCAGCTACCTTACCACCATTGCTATCATAACTCTAATACATTATACATGCATACAATCATTTGGAACGAAAACAACAGGTACATCTAATTTCAACTAAACTATAATAAAATAAAATAAAAGTAAAAAATTACCTCCATATTTGTTTTGTTTACTGCTGGCGGTTATGAAGTGTTGGTGCCTCCTAGGGTTTTTAGTTGGTGGCGCTGAAATAATTTTTTTTTTTTTTTACCTTGAGTTGAGATCGGAAATATTTTGCAAAGAGCAAGGTTGTGTTTACTTTTTAAGATGTTTAGAAAGTTAGGGGTGTTTGTTTGCTTCTTAATAGGCTAATTCAGAGCCCAACGCTGATTCTGTCAAAGGCATTCTTGTTTGATAGAAAATTTAATGCATCTAAATCGTACCATTTGCTACTGTATGATTTTGTATCACAAGGTCCCTAAATCATACAGCTTATAATATTTTATTGTTTTACCCTTTCTATTTTTTCTTAAAAGTCACGCTCACTCACTCACAAGGGTACCATTTGCTACTGTATGATTTTGCATCACAAAATACTATGTCTCAGGTATTTTTAATTTAATATTATATGGTCATCATTATGATTTGAGTTTTTAGTTATAATTTTCATTTAATTGTTACTTATTGTTGACAAATGTTTACAACTTTACAAATAATAGTTACATTTTTTTAATGAAATGGGTACTAATTGTTTTTGGTCAATCAAAGTTTTGAATTTTTGAACATGATCCAAGTTCTGTTACTCACAAGCATACGTGTTATTGTTGTTAGGAAAAGTAAAAATGAAATAGTTAGATAAAAAAGCTTATTGTGAAGATTATATAAAAATTAAATTTATGTTTGAGTTAATATTTGTGTTTATATCGGAATTTTATTAGATTAAAGAACATACGTTGTAATAATAATTTATGAATTCAGTTAAATCATTCAAAGACTAATTGTATGGTTTTTCCCCAAAAAAAAAATATAATAAAACTAATCATATACTAAATGACACAAGGTTAAATATGTAATTTTGCATCGCTCAAATAATTAGTCACAACATGTATCAAACATTCATTTCCATTCGTAACCAAAGTACACACTTATAACATGGATTTATAGAAGCCTTTCAATTTTGAATTATTCATTGAGTTAGAAATCATTCAAGACTAATTCATTTTGTTTTATCAAAGTATATTTAAAAGCACTAATGTTATAATTGTTCATCGAACGAGGATCTAACAAATGAATTGATTAACAATACTAACTGATGAATAAAAATAACTAATAAACTAATGAACAACAACTAGTAACTCATGAACTAATCAACATTATGACTTTTTTAAAACTGATGAACATTATGATTTTTTTGAAAATTAAACATATGATATAAGCTGTAAAAAACAATAAAAGGATATTTTAGAACAAAAGTATGTGAGCATGTACATATAGATACTCGACACATTATACAAGAGAAACCAACCTCAAAATCATAATCAACATTTTTTGATTGTTCATTTACATTTCTTCATTTCTTTCGACCTGTAACAAAAGTATATATCAGTATGATCAATTATGAAATGAATGTTTACATTGTGGTTTTTTATATAGGCAATGGAAAAACCCTTGTTGTATATATTTTCATAAGTTTGAACTTCATATAAAAATTAAACTTCCCGCCTTTGAAGATTGAAGAAGTCAGCCACATTTCGTATAGCAATACTTTAATAGTTGCCTGCAATAGCATTCAATATAGTAGTTTACAGCCATAGCATTTCTTATAACAATACTTTCCAAAAGATGGTGCAATGTCTAAATGCACGGTATAGTTTACAGCCATAGCATTTCCGTATATACTTTTTTTCATTTCAACATTACGCATGGCTGTTTAATAATAAACATTTCAAATGCATGCATGGGGTACCTTGACTTTTTTTTCATTTCAGCATGCAAGGGTTGAAAAAAGGATTAGGATGTGGAGCAGGGTTCAGATTGAGAAGAAGCTGTAAAAAAAACAATAAAAAGATAAATGAAATATTAGAACCAACCTCGAAATCTTATTTGAATGAAATATTAGAACTCTCATCTGTACGTATATCATTATAACAAAAACAAATGAAAGATTAGAACCAACCTCAAAATCATCATCAACATTCTTTTGATTTGTCATTTCCATTTCTTCTCCACGACTTTAGTACATTGGGTTTGTTTATACATTCGGTTGTTTATATAGGCAAGAACCAAAGCATTATTAGGGCGTGAACACACTTTCATTGCCATATATAATTTCAGAATTTTGAAAATCCACAATTTGAGTTTTCCCGCCTAGCATTGATGTTATTTATGAATTGTTACCTTCTTAAACATAAACAACCCATTCTTGTATGACAGTATTATTATGGTAAAAGTCATGCTTTCTTTTTTTAACTTAAACAACCATTCAATACGCATGGTTTTTTAATTAAACATTTCAAATTGAAACTCTTTATGTATATATGGTATGACAGTGTGGTTTACTATGCAAATATGGTATGAGAGTGTGGTTTGCCAATGCTTTCCTTTTTAAACATTCAACATTTTATTCAACATATCAATAAGTATGGCATTTCAAATTTCATTGGCCATTCAACACTTTTTCAAAAATTCAAGTTTGACTTTTTTTTTTTTTTATGTAGTAAAGATAAAGATAAAGATAAAGATTATTCTCCAGTTGATTGACTTTCTTGACTTGTATGTTCAGAGGCTACTCCAAAATCGGTCTTGAAATTAATGGGAATTCAAGGGCTTATGTTATACCACTTAAAGAGTCATCTCTAGGTACCACACACTAACCAAAGTTCTCATGATGCGATTGTTTTTATAATAACATTAACCCGTGTTCAACATGCCCGCTTTCAAGATATAGAGTAAACAGTTTTATAGATCAAGAAAAGACTATTTACCCTTCAGAGGAAAGGAATGAAGTTATTATTGATGCTAATATTTAAAGTACCAAATACAATAAAATGTGTAATCCTTTTGCATGCTTGAATTGTTATTAGTAAAAGCACTTAAACTTACAATGGAATTTTCAATTGACAAAAGTGCAGGCTCGGTAAAAATCTATGTGGATAACCAAATGGTGGTGGGACGAATAAAATCAGTAAGGCTTTCAAGCTTATAAAATCTTCTATCACATGATGTCTACTAAGATGGATAACTCATGATAATATAATGTGCACATGTTATAGGTATGATCGCACAAGCAAGAGACGCGATGGATGAAACAGATGGAACCCATATGAGTAGTTCAAGTTTAGCGCCTCAAACAAAAAAGTACGGAGGTGTTTACCATCTGTATGATTTTGTGTTCGGATGAACACACGAGTTCTTTTCCAATACATGATTTAACAGTAAATTATCTATACAAGAATTTACAAATAAACGAAGCATTACAGATGCAAATCAAAGTATAGCGAAGGTTACATGAGCAACTCGAGGTATAACCATATGTGACAGTTTCTGTTAACATCGTCAATAAAGACATAAAGTAGAGGTGGAAATTACAACCCATTTATGTATGAATGGGTCAAGTCGGTACTTGTTTTACTTCTAGTGGGTCAAATAATAAATTTTAGCTACAAAGTATCGAAACTTGTTGATTTTTTCCAATATACATATTTAATGTATAAAACCATATAATTCATTTTATGCAAAAATATAAAAATTAGACTACTCTTCAAAATCTATAAGTTTTCCGAACATACTTGACAAACGAGCTATTTATTAAAACACAATGACTTTTGATCAGAATGTGTTTCGATCAATCAAGCGCGACACGTTTCAACCCGTACAGTAAATGTCCATTTTGACCCATTAGCAAGAGTCAACCACCTCTACACTTGAACATTCAAATTGTTGTGTTACATGTAAAACTTATTGATAAGGATGTTCTAACACCAAAAACAATGAACAAAACAAGAAGACAAATTTTGGAAGTCCAAAACTTAGGTTATCTTTAAATGGACTATAATAGGTACAAAGACACTTACAACTCTGAATAGAAGCACAAGGGAAGCACTTACAAGCAGTACTTGAAAAAGCACAAGAAATTGTAGGAAATCAAAAACTTGGGTAAAATGGGACTAGAAGCCGCCAAGGTTTAACTCTCCGAATTGGTCTCTAAAGTATCTACACAACACCTTCATTCTGCATTTTCAATAAAAGATTTATCAAACGGACCTTACCCGCAAACTGATTGTTCAATAGACAGTTGTTTAACCTACGGTGAAAGTCAACAAATAGATCAAGAAATAATTTGCTTGCACCTGTTAAACAAAGCGAAATATGAGCCAGAAAACGCTTGTAATTTGGCAATGGCTGTTGGACTCGAGAGTAGTGAATGGAAAACTAATTTTGGTGATCAAGTTACACGAACCAAAACAGAACCAGTAAAATCAGAGAATTTGATGAAAAATTTAGTGCACTTGTGGGATTAGTCCACACCTGATAATGGGTCAGGAGGTACGAAGTGTACACCCATAAGGTCCCTGAACACCCAGAATCTATAGTGGTGAAATTCAGGGTTAGTACTGTGTCACACCCCGCCAGAGGCGGAAACGCGAGGTGTAACATAATCAATATGCATCGCAAAGAGATATAGTACAATACCATAATTTAAATTTAAAGAAATATTGTAACATTACAACAAGGTTCTAGCCGACCTTGGCAATTTAGACATAAAGTTTGACTTCCAAAGGATAACATTTTAGTACATGACGACCCGATAACTTGTGACGACTCCTTTATTTAAAATCTTCATAATATAAGCTAAACAACGATCACCGAAATGCATGAGAAAACGGGTCAACTATGAAAATAGTTGGTAGTACATGTGTTTTATGTAAAATAAAATACCGATTTGAAGGTTTGACGGCAAATGTCCTGTCAACTCACTATGTTACAAATCCCGCCATACAAGACTTGTAACATATGAATTCACATACACTTCCATATTTTAAGTCAAGTGAATAATGCACATATGGTCACAATAACGCCTCAGATATAATAAAGTATGCGGCATAGCCCCTAAAATAAATAATATGCGTTCAGAGAGAGGGAACGAGAGGTTGGCCGACCTCTAATAGCGCTACTCATACTATCTAACGCCTACACAAGGAGGCCGCATTGAACGGTACGTATAATTGGAGCGAACGGCAAACCAATGGGGACTAACAATGCGAATGTACGAACAAGACATCATAACAACTATTATATACTATCAATTAAGACCGCCCGAACATGGGAGACTCTAAGAAGGTTCGAACGGGAGACTTTAGGTCAAGGACGACGGTCCATCAGTTCAAACAAGTCATAAATTTATAAGTTAGTCTAAGGGTTTAAAATATATCAAATAGTTCAAAGAAAACAATTTAATTTTATAATCATGCATTTCACCCCAAATAAGTAAAACAGTGAAAAGGGTGTGAATACTCACCTTGGCAATAAAGCCTAAAGCAAAGAATAATTAGAATTATTGGATGGCACCGACACGCGACCTAGATTAGTATGGCAAATTTAGTCTTTATTCATGATTATGACTCGACAAGGTTTAATAAAAGTTTTGTTGTTGTTGTGTGGCAATGATTAATGTCTAATAAAATGTTTGTATAACTTTTGCATTAGAAAAGCACCATGTATACTTTAAATATATTTCTATAAATACATGTATTTTCAAGGAATAAATTTTGTTTGAAATCGAATTAGTTTATATGTCCATATAAAATTTGGCATGGCTCGGGTGTACACTTTATTTGATCGTGGTGGCTAATGTCTAAGAGTTTTATAATAAGTTTTATCAAGTTTTAAATGTCCCGCTAAACAATTTCAAGAGTAAGTTTACAAATTTATATGGTAATAACTAAAAGTGTGAATATTTTCTAATGACTCATTTTGAATACTCGTTTCCAACCTTGCTTATGTTTCTTATTTGTTTTGCGTCTAATGATATATTGTTTGTCGCATTTTAATGGATGAATCAAGTGCAAATGGTATGTCATTGGTTTATCGTATGTCGGTAATGGGGTTATGTGAGGAGAGTTGAACTAGACAAAGATGAGCCGAATGAAACGGAATCGAGTCGAGGAAGACCCGAGACAACGCACGACCAAACACGCCCCGAATGAGCTAGTCATAATTAAATGGACCCTTACATAACTCAGCATACTTAACATATATATAATTGATCTTGGGCCTGAGGCCCAATTCACACAAACATAATATTTAGTTTAGGAAATCTGGTGTTGGTATATTACTTTTGACGTGAGGGATTTCAACAACACAAAGACGCATCGACCTTAAAACTTTAGTTACTTTAGATGAACAAGTGGTCTAACGGAGCATAACTCGATCTAAAGCAAACAAAACAGCCACACCTCTTGGGGTTTAACCGAAACTTATAACAACTGAAACACTTTGTCTTAAGACTTTAAGCCAATTATTGATACTATCATCAAAGGAATGTATAGACTTAACTCGAGCCTTGTCTTGTGCCAATCGGGTACGACCCGTTTTGAGTTGAGATTCGACACAAGTCACACCCGTTGTGGGTATTGTGATGGTTGTACGAGTCGGACCAGGGATGCACTCCTCGGGTGTGATTTCTATCACAGTCGAGGCACATAATTAAGCAAAACAAATACCCATTCAAGAAGTCTCATCAACTCGTGACGTAACATGATCAAGCCAAAGAAAAGAGCCGAATAAAACAACAATACGCAAGGAATTTAGCCGAAATTAATTTAGCCGATACATGGTTTCCTTATTGTGACTACCTTTAGACTTCACCACACCAACAACACTAAAATGAAAGAATTAATCATGCCAAGTAATTTTTTTTTTTACTTTATTTTTATTTTATTATTTTTTTTTCTCGACAGGAAGAACAACACAACAACATTACGAAGTACAAATTTACAATTTTTTTATTTCAACATAATTAATAAATCTGAAGTATACGAAAATTAATTTACTAACTTAAATCAGAATCCAAAATATCAAAAGTATTAATCTTACAAAAATCAAGAGTGGTCGAGTGGGATGAAGAACCAAACACAACAACTTCAATTGCACACGAACTAGGATGAATTTGAACAAATTGAAGCTTGATTTGGACACCTTAGACCTTGAATAACAAAACCCCTTTGGTAATTTCAAAAAGCCCTTTGATCTATGAACCCTAATTTTTCGAATTGATGTGAAAGTTGATGGTGAGAAACTGAGTTTGGAGCTTTGAAATCCGACTAGAGATATAAGAGTGGATTGAGGAGGAGTTTGGTTGACTTTCTTCTCTTTGCTCTTGGCTTGGAGCCAAATTTGGCTATCTTCCAAAAGTTAAGAACATCTTGGACCTTTGGCTTAAGCTAGAAATGTAAAGATATGATTCCTTGGATGATTTTTGCTTTGATTCTTCTCTTGGATTCGTACGTGGGATTGTAAGGTATCAAAATAAAGATTTGTGAAATAAGAACTTTCATAGATATGGTAAGAGGATGAGGAAGTGAAAGTTTAGACATGTTGATTTATCTCCTTTGGGAGATTCGCCTAGGAATGCGCAGGCTAGAGGAAGGAGATGGAGTCATGGAGATATGATATCTTTCTATCTCGAATGTGTTTTGTCGTGGGTGGGAGAGAGGACAGAGAGATATATTTTTGTTATTATTATTATTTAGTGTATTATATGTACCCATCAGTATAATTTGTTCCGCATAGATAACGTTTAATTATGTAGAATATTATTTCGGTATCCGTATTTTATAACTTTATATTTTCGGAGACGCTTTGATGAGTGGATTAATATGGTATTATTATTACTTTGACATTAGAAAATAAATTTTACGTCAATTTTATTATGGTGTCGGTACGCGTGTGGTGCCGGGACATGGGAAAACACAAGAGAACTTCTCGTTTTTCCGTTATAATGGTCAGAAAATAAATAACTCGCATATTCTGATATAAATAATAGCCGGAAAGTGACGGATTGTCACATACTGGTAGTACTAAGTTAGCACTGGTAGGCTAGTTCCTACTGGTAGTGCTAAGTTAGTACTGGTAGGCTAGTTCCTACTGGTAGTACTGGAATTAACTTGTAACAGGCATTGACCTATTCAAGTGGCAGTTATAAATGCATAATGACCACGTTTAATTGGTCATGTAACCACTATTCCTATCATTATGGAGGCTAATTATGTGGTGATTAATTGGCCGTTAATCACACATAAATTCCATTGACTAGGGTTGAGTAATCTCTACTATAAATAGAGATCATCACTCGAATGCATGGGAGATATATAAAAAAACATAAAACGTAAAAACACTTCTAAGAAAAAGGGTTATTGATCTGTGCCTAATTCAATAACAAAACTTTTGTCTTATCCCAAGTAGATATTCGTGATACCCAAGCATTAGGGTCGAATAGTTTACTTTGGAAAGTGATAACACAATTTCAAGTGATATCCGGTAACCTGTTTTGGTATTGTTTATGCTGTTGATTATCTTACCCTGCTGCTGGGCGAATTACCACCAACAATCAAAGTAAACTATTTTGTGATAATCAATGGCTGTTGCTGCAATGAAACACATGGCTTCAAACTTTTCCAAGCTGAACAAGTTTGAAGGTATGGACTTTAGGAGATGGCAGAAGAAGATGGACTTCTTGCTTTCAAGCATGAGCGTGGTCTATGTTCTGACCACACCTATTCCTGATGATGGGGATGATGCTATTGTAGAACAGATAAGGAGGAGGAGCGAATGGGAGAATGATGACTACATTTGCAGAGGTTTTATTTTCAATGGTATGTCTGATTCACTCTTTGACATTTATCAGAATTTTGAATCTTCCAAAGAACTATGGGTTCCTTGGACGCCAAATATATGGCTGAGGATTCATCAAGTAAGAAGTTCCTTGTAATTAATTTCACAAATTACAAAATGACTGGTTTAAGACCAGTTATGGAACAATACAATGAACTTCTTGGTATACTTGAAAGGTTTACACAACAAAATATGCACATGGATGAGGCTATTTCAGTCTCGTGTGTCATTGATAAACTTCCCCCTTCTTGGAAAGATTTCAAGCATACCTTGAAACATAAAAAGGAGGAGTTAACTCTTGTTGAGTTGGGCAGCCATCTACGCATTGAGGAATCTCTCAGGGTGCAGGATAATGACAAGCCAAAGAGTAGCAATGCTACTGGTGCATCTGTTGTCAATATGGTGGAGCATAACAACTCCACCAGGTACAATGACAACAAAGGCAAACGTAAACATCATGATAACACAAGGGCGGATCCTAACAAGAAGGCAACACCTACTTGTTGGAAATGTGGCAAAAATGGTCACATTAAAAGGGATTGCAAAAGTGTTAAGGTTGGTGGTAAAGCATATGGATCATGCACTAATGGTTCAGGGAGTGGGGGTTCTACCAACTTACTAAAAGGTCAGAATATTTTTAATAAGTCTTTTCAGATTTATTATGTTACATATGTATATGAATCTTATTATGTGCAGGATGATGATGTTACGTGGTAGGTTAACTTTAGTGCAACTGTTCATGTGTGCAAAGATAGAAGCATGGTGTGTTTATTGGTTTTGGCTATTTGTGTAACCAAATGTTCAGGCTTAATATTGTTAATGAATGTGATAATTCAGCCTTTGTGACCACCTCTGACCTGACTGACTCTACCCTATGGCATGCTACACTTGGCCATGTAAACTATAAAAGGGTGCAAGATATGTTTAAGGATGGGTTAATCCCAGCATTTGACATGGACATTGAAAAGTGCAAAACTTGCATGTTGACCAAAATAACTAAGAAACCTTTTCAGAGTGTTAATCGTGAAACTAAGCTCTTGAGCTAATACACAGTGACCTGTGTGATTTGCATGCTACTCCCTCTTTGGGGAATAAGAAGTACTTTGTGACATTTATTGATGATCCTTCTAGGTTTTGTTATGTCTATCTGTTACATACCAAGGATGAAGCATTAGATAAATTTAAAGTATTTAAAACTGAAGTTGAATTACAACTTGGGTCCATGATAAGGAGATTAAGGACTGATAGGGGAGGTGAGTACATGGATACTCTGTATCTTCAGTCTGTTCGTATAATCCATGAAACAACTGCCCCCTATACTCCTTAGCAAAATGGTATTTTTGAAAGAAAAAACATGGTACTGAAGGAGATGGTTAATTCCATGTTGTCCTATTCAGGACTTAGTCAAGGGTTCTTGGGTGAAGCTATGTTAACAACTTGCTATTTATTAAATAGGGTTTCTAACAAAAGGGACAAGGTTACCCTTATGAACTCGGACTAAAGGAAACCCAACCCTGAACTATCTCGTGGTTTGGGGTTGTAGGGTCATGTAAGACTCCACGATCCAAAGTCGAAAACTTTGGGTGAAAGAGCCATTGATTGCATCTTTGTTGGATATGATGAGCATTCCATGGCTTTTAGGTTCTATGTTATTGAACCTAATGAATCTGTTTCAATTAACTCCATAATTGAATCAAGGGATGGAAACTTTGATGAGAATAGATTCTCATCAGTCCCTAGACCAAGTCAGAGGATTCCTAATGGAACTCATGACATTGGTGTATCAAAGGTCCCTGATGAAGAATCATCAGTGGTCCCTGATGAGGTTGTAGTTCAACAACTTAAACCTATGCTCAGAAAGGGAAAAAGGATCATGAATCTAAAGTCATTTGGACCTGAGTTTCAATTATATTTAATTGAAGGAACTAGGGATGAGGTTTCTGACCAATACTCCTATTGTTTCAATGTTGAGGATGATCCCAAGACATTTGAAGAAGCAATGAAGTCTCGTGATATTGCTTTCGGAAAGAAGCAATCAATGATGAGATGGATTCCATCATGGGCAACAACACTGGGTGTTGGTTGATCTACCACCGTTGCAAACCTTTGGGTTGCAATGGGTTTTCAAAAGGAAAATGAAGGTAGATGGAACTATTGAAAAGTTCAAGGCTAGACTAGTCATTCGTGGCTTTAAACAAAAGTCGTGGATAGACTATTTTGATACTTATGCCCCGTGGCTCGTATCATTATCATAAGATCGCCGATTGCTTTGGCATCTATTTACAATCGATTATTCATCGATGGATGTGAAAATGACTTTCTTGAATGATGAATTGGATGAGGAGGTTTATATGAACCAACCTCGTGGCTTCATCATACATGGCAATGAAAACAAGGTGTGTAAACCGATTAAGTCTCTTTATGGACTAAAGCAGCACCTAAGCAATGTCATCAAAATTTGATGAAATGGTTTTGACTAGTGGTTATGTTCTTAACAAGTCGACAAATGCGCGTATAGCAAATTTGATGAATCTGTAAAGGAGTCATCATTTGTATATATGTTGATGACATGTTGATCTTTGCACCGACCAAAATCGAGTTAAGGTGATAAAGGAATTTTGTCATCAAGGTTCTCCATGAAGGACATGGGGAGGCCGATGTTATCCTTGGTATAAGGATTAAACATGAAAGTAAAAGAATTTCTATCTCTCGCCTCATTATATTGAGAAGGTGTTAAGGAAATTCAATTACTTTGACTGCACTCTAGTGAGTACACCTATGGATACTGTGAGAAGTTGATGCCTAATAATGGCAAGGTCGTATCTCAACTTGAGTATTCTAGGTAATTGGCCACCGATGTATGCCATGACTTGTACAAGACCTAATATTGCTTTTGCAATTGGGAAAATCAAGTGTATACTAGTAATCCTAGTGCTCATCACTGCAAACAGTTCAGAGGGTATCAAGTATCTCAAGAGAACTATGGATTATAGTCTCTCATATACTAGTTATCCTTCAATGTTTGAAAGATACACTAATGCAAGTTAGATCAAGAACATCAAGACAATTGTCTACCAGTGGGTCGGGTATTCCTACTTGGTGGAGGTGCAATTTCTTGGGCATCTAAGAAGCAAACTTGCATCACCGTTCAACAATGGAATATGAATTTGTAGCCTTAGCATTTACCGGTAAAGAAGCTAAATGGTTGAAAACTTGCTTTCGAGATTCCATTGTGGCCTAAACCTATAGCACCTATTTCTATCTGTTGCTATAGTGCGCCTACATTGGCAAAGGCTTATAACCGATGTATAATGGAAAGTCTAGACACTTAGGTGTCGGACATAGCATGATTCGTGAGCTTATCATGAATGGGGTGGTATCTATAAAGTTTGTTAGATCTCAACAAAATTTAGGCGATCACTAGACGAAGGGTTTAGCTAGAGACTTGGTTTTAAAGTCGCTAAAGGGATGGGTTTAAGTCCAACTTAGTCATCGAATGCTAAGACACCCAACTCCTCCGAGGAAACTTAGGAGTCGAGTTCAATGTGGAAAGTCGAATATTCTGAGACCTGAGCACATGTTTATTTTACATCCCAAGGTTGTGCTCGTAACTCCGAAAGGAGGATGAAGTCTTTACTTTAATGGTTAATTTCTTTGAAAAGTGCTTGGCATGAGCATGAATAAAGAGGAACCACCTATGTGAATGTTGAAGTTTTGCCGCCTGTGAGCTTTGGACTTTTGGCTCTTACAACATTTATGAATTTGGATATGGACACATGGCTTGTATAGTGTCATGAGCTTTTAAGTGTTTGAAAACTGTGTGTATTTTATCTTCGTATTCAAATGGGTTGAAGGGTTCAATTTTAGAACACCCCGATTCTCGAATATTTGAACGTGTAATGTACTAAGATGGAAATTCAATCCTCGTGATATTTTCGTTTATGCACATGTTTTGTTTGATGTTTGATTTTCATGCAAAGGAAGTGAACTAAATTTGGGGAGGATTGTTGGAAAATTTAGTGCACTTGTGAGATTAGTTCACACCTGGTAATGGGTCAGGAGGTATGGAGTATACACCCATAAGGTCCCTGAACACCCAGACTCTATAGTGGTGAAATTCAGTGTTAGTACTGGTAGTACTAAGTTAGTACTGGTAGGCTAGTTCCTACTCGTAGTACAAAGTTAGTACTGGTAGGCTAGTTCCTACTGGTAGTGCTAAGTTAGTACTGGTAGGCTAGTTGCTACTGGTAGTACTTGAATTAACTTGTAACAGGCATTGACCTATTCAAGTGGCAGTTATAAATGCATAATGACCACGTTTAATAGGTCATGTAACCACTATTCCTATCATTATGGAGGCTAATTATGTGGTAATTAATTGGCCGTTAATCACACATAAATTCCATTGACTATGGTTGAGTAATCTCTACTATAAATAGAGATCATCACTCGAATGCATGGGAGATATATAAAAAAAGAAAACGTAAAAACACTTCTAAGCAAAAAGGTTATTGATTTGTGCCTAATTCAATAACATACATTTGGTCTTATCTCAAGTAGATATTCGTGATACCCATGCATTAGGGTCGAATAGTTTACTTTGAAAAGTGATAACACGATTCCAAGTGATATCCGGTAACCTGTTTTGGTATTGTTTCTGCTGTTGATTATCTTACCCTGCTCCTGGGCGAATTACCACCAACAGAATTTTGATACAACACAAAAGTTTAAGTGTCCGTATACTGAAAAGAAGCTACACTTAAATGCATGAGATGAGAATGATGTTGCTTCTAGTAGAAAACGTTTGATTGGAATGGATAGATGGTGAATAAAAATTGGAGAATAATCTTTCTCATTATTCATTAATGTTAAGAACTTGTATTATATAAATAGTTTGAGAACACCAGACATTTGGTCAAATTCTTGATTCGACTTAAGTTTAAACAAATTAACAGTTCACACTGTATGATGCATGTAATAACTAAGTAGAAACCTGCTTTCAAACTTAACCCAATTTTTAAGCTTTTAGACATTCACATGATATTGTTGTAATACTATGAACCCAATCCCTTTTTGTAGAAAATTAGAACCAGCAGATAATATATATTTTAAGCTGGAGCACGTAAAATTGGAAGTAAACATCAATGAAATATACTAAAACCAGAGCACTAAATTGGCTAATGGCTATAGAACCAGTCGTAGCATGTCTTATATCATCTAAATCCCCTCTATACAATCTAAAACAATAACACAAGCCACTTGAAGAGCGTGTCAGGGTGGACAAATATGAGTTGGAAGCATATAGCAAGTCCATTTTTATTTGAAAACCTTGAATTCTTATCAAGTTTTTTCATCCTTAAGCAAATAGCATACTAATATCTACACACCCCATATTTATATACTATATTGGTCGAAGCAAGTTTGTTTTGCTAACTACAGTAGCTTTTATGGATACTTTCAAGCTACTCAAGTTACAGGATCAACCTCAATATTCTTGAGACGAGTTTAAGCTACCACTGGTCAAGCTATCAAGTTTAGTCTAAAAACATCGCCCAAACTTGATCAAGTGCAAACAACTTTAAAGCATCAGTAATGGCTGATTTGAAAGTTATATAAGAATCCTTTTTATTCATCCAGAATTTATAACCGCACAAGACTTTGTCCCGATATAATTTATAATCACGCATATTTTATCCATGTCAGGCAAATATGTGATCATAATACACAAAATACATATCAAGTTTAAGTGCATGCATTCAAAATGGGTAAACGGACGAGGCCTGGGGAAGGAAAGTGTTTTGATTCAGATGTACGTGTCCTAGCCGGAGTACCCCTGTGACCGTTTCCGACCTTTCTCTGGCTTCCCCAAATGTTTACCTAGTAAGGACCACTTATGTAATTTATAACATAATCCTTTGGTTGGTCCCGTGGTTTTCTTGACTCCATATTTTTGTAAAGAATTAAAGATATATATAACTTGCGAGGACGAAAAAATAATTCACAAAGTTATGAAATTTACCAAGTAGCCTTTTTGTAATAACATTTGATTTTCAATTTCTACTCCAAAAAAGTTTGTGTTTCTTCAAATAGTGGAACATATGAACTCTTGGCACGTACATCTGGACATAAGAATTAAGAACAACCACTTACAAGTATGATATATATGTGTAGAAAAAAAAACAATTAAAGCACAATTGACTATATTTTTGTTGAAGATTCACAACGATCGTCTTAAACGACTTTAATGCATTCAATGCATAATCTATATCTATACTATATAAAATAAAAATGGTCAAAGTGGAAAAAGTGAAAAATGCTGAAAGTTGAATGTTGAAAAATACGATGGAGAGAGAAATAAATAATATAATTAATACCTTATTAAAACACCCCATTACTTAAAAGACAATAATTTATTCACATCAGACACCCAATTAAAAGAACGTCTACCAAATTAAAACAACCAATTGAAACCGATACCGGTTGACCCGTTGAAACCGATAACGGGTTGACTGTTGAAACCGATACCGGTTGACCCAGACGCTACAAACCCGTGGTGACCGGTTTAATTTGACATTTTTCGACCCAACCTATCGGTTTGACTCGGTTTAAATCGACTGCTTTTTTTATCGAACGGTTCAACCAGTTGAACCACCCGGTGAAATCGGGTTTCAAATTTGACAAAATTATATGAGAAATGATGAATTAGTTGTGGAACCCGTGACAATTTTTTTGAAAGGAGAGACCAAGAATTGTAGTTTTGGTTTATTTTGCTTTGACACATGTAATTTGTCATTCAGATAATGTTATTTTAAAAATGTTGCTTCAGCACCATTTAAGGACTAAGATATATGAATCGTCATTTAAAAGTTAATATATATCAGTATAGCCCTTTGTCAGGTGTATCAATAATGTTATGTAAGTTTATTAAAATCACAAAAATAAATAGTATTGTTATCTTTAGCGATAATTATTCAGACTCAAACAAATAAACTTTGAACAACGATAAATATCTATACAAATTGATAGTACAAAATAATCTTATATAGTGATATCCAATTTGCAAAGTTACAATTTTAAAAGCCACACACCAAATGATAAACGTTACATATGTAAAAAATAGTTATCATCGCCTAAATTATCGACAAAACAAGAAAAAGCGATCACGCACGTTGCTTATACCTCTAAACTACAATATAATATTGCCAACTACATAATACCGTCTTTTGAATGCTTGAATCTATTATTACTAAAAATCTTAATAACTTAAAACAATCCTATTAGAAAATATACTCACACACTCAGATCGACTCCACATAATTTTTAAAAACTATATATTTATGCTCCTATGCAACCACGCATCGAATTGTAGTTATTCAAAACGATTATCTAATGCTACAAATACGGTTTGTTGAAAAACTTATGGGTCGTCGGAACTTTGCGTAAGACTATACATCATTGCCAAGCGCATTCTTGCGTTCAAGATATTTAATGACTAAAGGTTGCAAAAAAGACTTCAAGTTTATCAAGTCATTTTAAAAAAAAAATCAAAAAGCTTTTGATTCAATGCAAAAAACCCTCTTAAAAATCTTTTTAAAATAGTAAAAAGTTTTACACAACTTGACCAATTATGGATACTTTTAACAAAAGTTTACGGACATCCTAGAAAACCCGTAAATGAATAAGATAGTACATCAATATGCAGTTAACTTACATACTTTAATAGAAGTGGTTAATAGGTTTGCTAACACCCCTAAATAGTACGTAGTATAACAATACATAATACCAACAACATTAAGAAATTAATAAGAATAAATCAAAAACTTACCGTCTATTGTCTACCAATCTATTTACCTACGTTTTGTCCAATTAGAAGTACTTTTGTTCTCAAGTTTTAAAATGGTAAATGGTAAAAAAAGGTATCCAAGCTAGGGTCATTCCAATCAAGTTATCCAGCTTTTTTTTCTTTTTTTTTTGCAAAAAGTGGTAGTGAATTTTTTTTTTGCCAAGTTAGGTATTTTCGTTAAATATTTAACGATCATCCATTAAGTTTTACATTTTGAGTTTTTTCAGACATTGTGCTTGTTTCTCAAACATAGGCCGCATGTGTATCGCTTTTTAATTAGCAATCTAACTTGTGCTTGTTTTCAAATTTTGTTAAACAGAAGGTAATGGTGTAGGACTGTAGGTTCCTCACAAGTGAGGACCATTATGGGAGTACTATGTCACGTGTTAGTAGGCTCAAACCAGGGATGAAAGGTGAGTTGTCTCACCTCTTGGCATTTGTGTCAAGTGTTGTGTTTTATTATTGTTTATTTGATTTGTGAGTGAATAAGTGTGTGTAAGGTATTTTGTGATGTACCAAGGTATGTTTTTATAAAATTAGTATTATAATGAAAGTTGATAAGAGTAGTGACCATTACAGGTAAAAGGTGAAGGGGTTCGAAAGGAGATATGAAGTTGAAGTGCCGCTGATGTGGTAGGTGAGCCGGTGCGACCATTACTTGTAATCTTAGAGAGTAAATACTCTTTTCCACTTTTCAGCTAACATTATTTATTGTTTTCTCCATTTTTTTTTTCTCTTTCATTTATTCAATATCTAATAACTTCTTCAATTGATTATTTACTACTACACCTACTCATTCATCATCCATAAATTCAAGTAAAGAAGTTCAACTGCCTAGTAAGAAAATGCATTATATGATATTCATTTCGACTACGCATTATTTACTACTACACCTACTCATTCATCATTCATAAATTCAAGTACAGAAATTCAATTGCCTAGTAAAAAAAATGCATTATATGCTATTCATTTCGACTGCACATTATTATTTACTACACCTACTCATTCATCATTCATAAATTCAAGTACAGAAGTTCAACTGCCTAGTAAGAAATGCATTATATGCTATTCGTTTCGACTGCACAAGGACGAGTTTTTGATATTTTTACTTCTTTTTTTTTTTTCTTTTTTTTTTCTATTGTGATCGTTGTAGTTTTTCTATTAATTTCGAACGCATAAGGATCGTTTTTTGATATATATATATATATATATATATATATATATATATATATATATATATATATATATATATATATTTTTCTATTGTGGTGATCATTGTAGTTTTGTGTGGTTATTTTTTATTTATTATTATTATAATTATTATTATTATTATTATTTAATCTCAACATTATGGTAAAAGATGATACTAGTAATTTTTTGACTCATCAAGGTATAAGTTTTGATCTTTTATGTAGTTTTACAAATTCGATGCCAATTATGGGATCATCATCTACCGAACCTAATTCATCATAAGGTCCAAGCACATCCAGAACGTTGAGTACGGACTTAGTGAAAACCCGATTATTTTTATTTATTTATTTATTATTATTATTATTATTATTATTATTATTATTATTATTTAATCTCAACATTATGGTAAAAAATGATACTAGTAATTTTTTGACTCAACAAAGTACAAGTTTTGATCTTTTATGTAGTTTTACAAATCAATGCCAATTATGGGATCATCATCTACCGAACCTAATTCATCACAAGGTCGAAGCACATTCGTAACCGTTGGGTACGGACTTAGTGAAAAACCCGATTCACAATCCATAACCATTTCGACGTCAATATGAATCAGATTTTAGACTTGTTCCCCATGTTGATTATTTTCTAGCACATCCCATGTTGAAATTTCTTTATGGAATTCGGGCAAGCTTTGCATCAATAGAATGTTTGTTAATTATTAAAAGCACAATTTTAAGGGTATTGACCACCCTATACAACTATACTTACAGGTTTTTCTTTATTATTGATTTAGGTATGTTTTCGATACCTTCCTCACTAAGCCTTCAACCCAAAATATTAAAAACGTGTTGATAGTTTAGGCTGCCCGCAATAAGCACCTCGACCGATTCGGTTGAGGAGGTCGTCATCGGTCGTCCTTGTTGTGTCGATTTCGGTCAGTGAAGGTTGAGAGCCATAAGGCTGGTAGCAGTGGTGACCTGAGTCGACCCATTGTGGTTAGCCTAAGGGTCGTGTACTCTGACCGATTAACACACTCGGTCACTTTGTCACAAAAAACAAAAACTAATTAGAAAGAAAAATAGTTGATGCTTTTGGATGTTTCACCATCATCTCATGATGTTGTCACTGTAGTTTTCTCATTTTCCATATAATGAATATGTGCACATGTGTGTTGGTTTTGTGATTTTAGGTGGGAGAGAATGAGTGAGCAAAGAGATGAAGAAAGTGACAAATTTAATTTTTAGGTGGATTTTGGTTATTTTTGAGGTGCTCGTGGTTCTGTCTTCGGTTTTTTTTCTTTTAGAAATATTTAATTCCATGTGTAAAGGAAAATATATATATTCTGAAATTTAAAAGTACAAACATACTCGGCATACAAAAAAATTTAGTTTGTAAAAATAAAAATAATAATAAAAGAGATAAAATAAATAGATGTCGATCGTCTTACTGTGGCTAAAATGTCGTTTTTAAGTCGCAGAAGAAAAAAAACTGATGTAGCAAAAAAAATAATGGTTATCGAGGGTTGTTATTAGGGGTAGCCTTAGGCATGTCTTTTCATCAACTCTTTCGCAATTCTTGATCAATTTTTATACAAGTTTGTTTGCCAATGTTTCATATCTACAGACGGTAAGACATGTTCTTTAACATCTTTTCATTTTTTTGATTGTTTATGGTAATTTTATTCATTTAGTTTAATCTTTAATGTTCGTAAGAAAAGTCTGAATGGAGGTAAGATTGTTAATGAAAAACATTTTAAAGGTAACAAAAATCGATTGTTTAATAGTTTTATAATCTTTTCCTGCTGGAAAACTTTGTTATAATTTTTTTTTTTTTTTTTTCGATTTGATTTGTTGTGGAGCATTAACGGTTTCTCTTTATATGTTTTGCTAACGAATATCTCCTAGGACTTGATATGAAGGTGATGTTTTATTTTGGATTGTGTTTATATATAACGAATTGATTTGCACACTTTTACATTTGATTGGGACACTCAAATCGCTACATCAAACAGTTGTACCATATTTATATCCAGCTTTGAATACTTGTATATTGATAGTGCAAAAAAAAAAAGTGAATGTGCAAGTCATCTCCCTTATATAAACAATGAAGGGGCCACGCTAGCTATCCTCATCACACCCAAAAATTCAAATTAAAACAACTCACTCAAATCTTCACCAAAAATCAACGACCCACAATCCCAATCCACACCTTCCCCTCTCAACCAATCACATCACACCTTTTTTCCATTAGGGCATCCACAGTCGAGTTCTATTATTCGGTCAATAGACGGTGAGTCATCAACTAATGGATTGTGGAAACTCCACATCATCCGTTCATATATTTCTCGTGCGTTTCTGAACACACCAAAAATGCACTCTGACATAACTTCTTTATGAATATTTAACTCATATTCCTTTCTCATTTATTGAAAATCTAACGTAAGTGGACATATATAAATTCATTTATTACTTGTGCATTAAACTTGATAAGATTCAATGCATTGTGAGAATTTATGTTAAGTGATAAAATGTTGATTTGGCAATGATGTGGCATTGTATTAAACTTAAATGAGTATAATGCATTGGAGATGCTCTTATAAACAAACACACACCAATTTTCAAAACCATCACTCTTCAAATCACTCTAATCTCAAAACAAGCGCGCGCACACACACTAAATATATTAAGAACTTACTCACGATGATTTCTCTTTTTTTGTCTAAAATATTTATCAACACCATCCCGTACCACCGATTCTATTTACGTTCATCAAGCTGGCGAACCAACCATCAAGTAAAAAAGGTGAGATTATACCTTATAGTTCTCGTGTATGCTGTCTCATTGTATAAATTTTTACATTATTATATATGATTAATATAAAAACTTATTTTACTTTAAAGGTTAAGAAAAGTAACAATTCAAAATAATAATAATAATTAAAAAAGTATGTAACGACGTATCTAAATCAGAAAAGTCCGGAATGCTTCTGTAAAGCACCATCATTTGCTCCCATGTTCATCATTGGGTTTAACCTTAGTACTAAAATTTGCAGTTCAAAACCACAATGTTGAATACCATTCATATCCAGATGTTGTTCTTGTTGAGTATGAATATGAAATATTTAGCGGTGTTACAGAACATCTTATAAATTTGGCGGGTTTTTTATTTTTTATTATTTATTTTTTATTTTTGGGTGTGACGGTCATGGGGGTATAGAAAATTATTGGTATGATTTGTTTTGGTGGCTAAAGATTGTGGTTACACGAAGTTTCCAGTCATAAAGTATACTAAGAGTTTAAGAGCACACGGTACCATGACCTAGAGTCATGGCTTAACTCTATGCCACGTCAGCGATACAAAATTATGCCATAACTCAGCGGTGTGGTAACTCAACAAAGTTATCGCTTAACTCTCAAAGCCTTAACGTGAACGTTATTTTATACTAGTATGCAAAGTAAAGTTTTTTATCACTGGTAAAATAACCAACTTTCTAGCTGGTGTAGCTGGTGTAGCCGTAACAAAAAGTCATATTAGTACAAAATAACAATTTCACATATGAGACAACTAGTGATTTTGGTACATATATGATAGTGAGACATTCGAAAAATTACAATATATACTAAACTCTTTAAAATATAGAGCTTACTATGAAATAATTTACATTAGTGCAAATAGTATGGTGGTTTTTACACCTAATGTAGATTTTAACGTTGATTGACATTAAGTTTCTTATCAATCTTTGAAAATGAAGTATTTAACGAATATATATGTAAGCAGTGTTGGTAAATCATGCATGTTGCTTCTCTAATATCTATTTATTTCTATTTTTTTATGTTTGGTCTTTGGACAATTGTAGATTACTATGTTTATGTTATAGGAGACCCACTTAGTCATGATTGAAATTTTGAACTATTCATAATTCTTTTCTTTTACCACAGGTCAATTTGGTTAGGAGGTACATCTCTTCAGCATGGTCCGAAAGAATTTGTTTAGCTGACCAACCAATTACCAAGTAGTGGATGAGGTGAGAAAGTAAAAAATAAACTTGAAATTTTAAGGTCTTTCCGTTTACATCCATGCATAATACTTTTTTATGGTCTTTCTGCTTATAATTTTTGGAGAACAAAATAAGTAAAAGTATAGCATATAACTCATATTTAACCAAATGTATCCAACATACATGACCAAACTACTACAAAATTGGCCAAAAAGTCATTTTCACGTACATATGATTTGAAATACATTAAAAGAGAACATGGGCGACAAACATGATCACATGTCACATACTTCAATGCACAAAATATGATATCTTTCACATCTTTTTCTAAAAAGGTGCCCTCAGTCATGGACGGACCTACATGGATGCCGGGTGTGGCAAAGTCACGAAGTGTAAATTTTTTCGAAAAAGTGTCGTTATTTGGTATGTGCAACCCCCGATATTCGTGCTATTTTCTTTATAGTGTGCAAATTTTGGTAATTATGATAGAAACAAATTTGTGCAACACCCTTTTGAAAATCCTGGGTCCGTCTCTGCCCTCAGTGTCTTAAGGGATTTATACATAAATAAATAAGAAGTGTTATTAAATATTGGAAGTGTTTTTAGTGCAACAAACATAGTGAAAGATATATACAAGTACTTCCATTTTTAGGG